>KE151134.1:269627-300521 GCA_000411095.1 Aethionema arabicum
TTTTTTTTTAATTGAATTTGAATCGAATTCATTAAAATATATATAGTTTATGTTTTTCAAATATCAGCAAAACATGACCACGAGTGAAATAAATGTGTATATATAAGTTGCAATTTGACGGTTTGATACAGATCATCAATTTTTTTATACATTATAAAAAAATTATAATTTTAAAATACGTAAATTAGGAGTATTTTTTTAACCATATATCATCTACATCTACTGCATTTTATTTTATGATCTAGAATAAAATCATTGTTCTTAGAATATTTTTTTGTGTGTGGATACATATAAATATATTTAAAGGAAAAAGGGTAGACCAGAAAAATATGTTTAATTTATAGTACTGCATGGTTTATGCAAATGTACTTTTATATATATATATATATATTATACTAAATTTGATTTATTAAAAAAAATAGATTACACAACCCACAGTGCACATGCAAATTTATATAGTATAAGAGCATATTTGAAGATAAATAATTGTCGTTAATAATACGCCAATCGTATCGGACATATTCCAATACAAAGCATAATCCAAACACAAACATCCAATTTCTTCATATAATTCAAAATCATTTCCAATATTTAATTTAATATTCATATCATAGATATATCTATATATTAACTATGATTTCATATTTTATATATTTTATATGTATTGGCTCTATCTACTTTGAAGTATTTTATCCGTCCGTTTTGATTGGTTGTGACAACCCCCATAAGTCTACTGGATATATAATAAAGTTTATATAAAATTAAATGTCAAAATCAAAAATTATATATATATATATGTATATATATATTCTCTTTTTTTTTATTAGCAGAAGCAAAGATATTTATATGCACAATTTGTGGCCTGCCATTGCATATTAGTCGGCTGAGTCCTTTAATTTATGGTATAAATTAATAAACATTTTTTAATTCAAATCATTTTATAATAAACTATATATATTAAATACATTTATATTAATTGTAGAAATTTCAAAAAGAATTAGCTATGATATAAATAAATAAATAAAAAAGTAGAGTAATAAATTTGATAGGAAAAAAAAAGATTCTTACTGTAATCTAGTGTCTTTTTTGGAATTATAGTTAACTATAGTACAAATTTTGTTGGTATGTAAGAATATGATAAGTTGATATTTTAAAAAAAAAATTAATTTAGTTTATAAGAAATCATATAAAAACAGAAATAAAATTTAACGCTGAAATTAAGGCAGAATGTTGTTGACATTCTGAAGACATAAATCAACCCATTTTATTTATTTTTTCTCGTCTTCTTTGTTACTTTCCCAACGTTGACTATATTTACTTAAAATTCTATATGTCCGGATCCAACCAATACATACATATCTTATATGTATAAGATGCCGAAAAATATCAAATCAAAGCACCTTTGTATGTATTAATTACAGAATATCTTTGACAAAAAAAAATTACAGAATATCTAAAATTTTAAATAGCATAAAACGCGTGAAACTTTATAAATGTGTAACAGATATTTAGCAAGAAAATTTTAAATGTTTCAAAATAAATGTGGGTCTACTATATATTTTTAGTGAAATAACAAGGGTTGTAACTTTATTATTATTTATTCCCTCGGTCACTTATTATTTGATTTTTTAGGATTTCACATTTTTTTAAATATTATTAATCCATTAAATTTTTTATTTTTCTTTAATTATATTTACTTTTTTAAAAAAATTTCTTTTCATAAAATATACATTCTCTCTCTTTAAAATTATCCACAACTAACCAATATGAAAAATAATTGTAATAAACTTCTATATTGATTTTTGAAATTTACAAATTTAATAACACATTTTAATTAAATAAAAAAATGTATAAAACCAAATAATTGAAACAAAATAGTATTTGGGTGAGTATTATATTTAAGTAAATAATGTGTACTTGTGGTCTTATAAATTGGATAGATATAATCAATATTTAGATGATAATTTTTGTTTTAAAAAAATTATCTGAAAGGACAATTATTTCAGATGGTTTTTCTTTATTCGGCTAAAAACTCAAAAGAAATTTGTAAGACGCAATGTAACACTCTAATATATATATAAACAACGGATTATAAAAAAAGGACAATTAATTCAGTCGTTTGTCTTAACTATAAAAACAATATTGAAACTATAAACTTTGGGAAAAAAATCATACTAATAATCTTAATTATAATACATTGCTACCTGATATTGATTAATTTATAAATAATATTATTAGCATCAAATGAATGTTTATGTGGAATTATCATGAAACAGTTTATAAATGTGTAACAGTAAAATAAATTAAAATTTTTCTTGTGTTGTGAAATGGTGAAATTTATATATAATGGTGAAAAAGGTGGATTAATTCATAAAAAAAATTAAATAAAAGAATAAGAAAAAATAAAAGAAAAAAGCATGTGAATGGCAGAGTTGTCGTTCATGTGAAAAATAGATGTATATAATATGGCCCGTGAAGAGATTGTCGAGAGATAAAGTTTATGAATACTACAAAAATTTCTTGAGATTTCTTCTGCTTATTCATGGTCCACAATTATCTTAAATTTTCAAATAATTTTACATTTTTATTTACATACATGCATAAAATAATAGGTGTATATATATATATATATATATATATATTAATTCCAATTTTATAATTAAAATTANTATAAGAAAAATAAAATAAAATAAATTGTCTGAATTGGGTGAGACAAAGAAATCATCTCCTTCTCCTTCCATGTCGACGGGGCCTCCTTATTTCCATCATCTCAATTTCAATTTCATCTAAATATTTATAACTTTTATGAATTATTATTATTAGATATATTCGCATTTTAAATTATTACGACAAAGACATTATCTTATTATTATTTATTACCACTATTTATTTCAATAATTTCATAGATTGATATTGTGTCAATAATGTATGTTATGTTCACACACACATTTATCTCAATCTATCAAAAATTTCAAAATTGAAAAAAAATCAATAATATTTTAAATTCATTTAAAGATTTATTATAACAGTATAAATAGTGAATAATTGTAGATTTTGATTTTTTTTAAAATTATTTATAATTAATTTAAATTGAATATATTTAGGACTGTAAATCTTGGTCAAAATGCTTAGAAGTAACCTCAAATAAATAAAATAATTAAAAACAAATTTCTAATTGAGTATTGCAATGATTTAATATAAGAAAAATGTAGACTTGTGAATTAGTGTAGAAATAGAATTGTTTGAATTAGGACCGTTAAATTTTAAATACGAAAGGGGACAACTCTTTTGAAGATATGGTAGCATCATGTAACATACAAATCGAATTATATAGATGTAACATGTATATGCACATGTGACATATATATATACGTATATGTTTTATATATGTATATGTGGGGATGGAGAGAGAGATGTATTTAGAAAAGGGTATCATCACAGGACAAACACTCGTGACATTGCCAGCTAGTGAGGATGACAAATGAAAAAAAAATAAAACAGAATAATAATAATTAAAAAAAAATAGGGGCCAAATAAAAGAAAATAAATACAAAAAGACAAATATTTTATTAATAAATAAATAAATAATTTTCTAACAAAGACTGCTTTGTACTCTCCAACTCATTGACTGCCCCATGCAATGATAAGACGATAAATGTGTCAGCCAAATTTTATTATTTAATCAACAAAATTTGAATCTAAACCAAAACAAGAAATATCTTGAAAATTTATAATTTGTTTTCATAACAACGAAATCCACTATATAATAAAAGAAAAAAATAACCAAAATCTTTTACAAAATGTAACAAAAAAAAAAAGAGTTTATCTTAATTGAAACTAATTTAATTACTTCAAATGGTTGTTTTTTTTTCTTTTCATACCTCAAGAAACAAGATCAAGAACCCTTAGAAACTGCCATGATGCATTGATCCATACGGTGGTGAACTCGCCGGAGCACCTCCGGGTAAGCTGTTTCTATCGGCGGAATCCGACGATGATCCTAATCTTTCTCTACTATTCCCATGTTGTTGTTGTTGTTGAAATCCTCCGGTTGCACCACCACCACTCATACTCCTCACAATTTGTCCAACACCAAGAAAGTCTCTAGTCATGTTTTGAGACTTATTATCAACGTTTAATCCTTTGTTTATACCACCATATGATCCAAATGTAGAATCTACACCGTTTCCAGGGCCAGGAGTTGAAAAAGAGTTCATTAAATCATGAAGATTACTCTCATTTTCTCCATAGATTCCACTTCCAAAGCTTCTTAAAATCGATGAAGCGTTGTTGTTATTGTTGTTGTTATTGTTGTTGGTGCCGCTTGATGTTGAGCTCATTTGAGCAGCTTTTTGAAGAAGAGCAGTAGCTGACATATGAGGAGAAGAGTTTGTGTTTTGTAATGAAGAACTAAAGAGTGAAGGAACAGCTCCTGAATTGATTCTATCACCAGAATTCATTAGATTATTAGGGAAAAGACCTGTGCTTGTTGTTCCTTGATCTCCTCCTCCAAGATTCACTGCATTTTCTCCATCAAAAGGATTTGAAATCATGAGATTGTTGCCAGAAGAAACAGCTACATTGCTTGTAGCTGTAGGAGCTCCATTGTTGAGGAAACTTAGGTTGAAAAGATTTGAAGATTGAGAGTTATTATGATGATTCTGATGATCATGTGAGAATTGCATCAGATTATGATAACTCATTGCTGAATTCTGATTCTTATTGTTCCCTAAATACCCTTGTTGATGATCTTGAAAGCTAGGGTTTTGTTGTTGTTGTTCTTGCATAAAGTAATTAGAAGCGTTTATCAGATCCGTGGAGGCGCGTGAGACACTTCCTCCTCCGGTGTTACCGAGCCGGAGAACATCTCCGGTCTGATGATGATGATGATGGTCAAGATGAGATAGACCAAGCAACATACTTGAAGTATTAGTGTTGTTGTTGGTGTTATTAGTGTTGCTTTGACCGTACGGAAAGTGATGACTTGGCAAAGAAGTTAGGGTAGTTGTAGGGTGTCTTGCACTTTCTTGAGCTAATGCATCACAAAAAGCTCTGTGGGTAATGAAACTGTCCCGCCTGTAAACGAAAAAATGACATAAAAAACATTATGTTATAATGTTTTTATGGAAAATAAAATAAAAAAGAGAGAAAGAAAGCATGGAATAGTATAGGGAGAGTCATCATGTCACGTAGCTACAAATAGATTCCCGTGTAATTATGGGATCTTGAAAAAAAGATATATATCTATAAAGTCACTCTACTACTCTATTTTTTTAAATTATTATTTATCCTATATAATATATATGTAATTTTTTTTAACATCTTACACACACATGCATGATGCAGATGCAATAATACAGTAATGCAAACATATATATATATATAACTAAACTTATAAATAGAAGTACAATGTTATGTCACACTTCAAGTATGATGATGTATGTGATCATAATAAAACTATATATTATATAAAAAAATAAAGGAAACATTTACCTACGGATAAAAAATATCATGCAGACCTATATGATATGTTAATCACTAGACTATAAAAATAGTGATAACCAATATGTATATGTATATAAACCATATTTTATGTTGAAATGAATGTGTTATGCTGACATAAATGAATAAGTGTGTAAAGAATTTAAAAAAAGGTAGGTGGAAAAAGTTAAATTTGACAAAAAATATATGAAGAGAATGATTGTCAAATGAATGTTTTCTGAAATCTATCTAATTCAAGATCCTGTAACTTCATTAAATGCAACTAAAGAACTTATATATTCAATGAACTACGTATTTTATATATTTATATTTTATACATAAATGTTGAAAGAAACTACTTTAACAAAAAACTAGTTATATTTATTTAATTTTATTCCTTTTATAGGACACCTCTAAATGCACGCACACACACACAAATACAGTAATGCCAACTAAGACTCATACAAAAATACTCACATTTCAAAATTAATTAATTATTAACTTATGCAAAAGTATATATACGGTAATCAATAAAATTAATGCAAAATGTGGTGCAGAGTACGAAAGAATCATATACATAAATTGGTACAATTTCATAACATAAGAGAACAAACACTGTAACAACAACAACCTCTCTAGATATTATATAGTTTAGCAGCACGTGAATTGCTCATATAAATTTACTTTTAAAACATAACTCAAAAAAATACTTTTTTTTTAAATAATATAATTTCTATGATAGAAAATAAGGGCGGTGTTTCCGAGGCAATAAAATAGATAAAAAAATTAAAAATAAAAATAATTTGAAAGAAATTAGTCCTCTTTGGTTTTGAGTTTCTGCTAGAAAAGCATCTTAATGAATATGGCAGTTTCAGTGTCATATATATATATACACACATTCACGTGTGTTCATATATCAGTTTTATTTTTAAAAATTAAAAAAAAATTGCATTTACTGCACAAAAGAAAGCGATAAGAGAGGTTCGAAGACTTCGAGGCGAAACAGAAAGTGAAAACGTAACAAACAATAAAATAAAAACAAAACAAAAACAAAACCCTAATTCAAGAAACAAGAATGACTCAATTTCACAAAAAACATGTAATAAAATCGACAATTAATGATTTAATTTAATTAAAAATTAAGAAAAAAATGAAAATTAAACGTTACCTAGAGAAAAGTGTACCACAGTCGCATCTATATTCTTTAGTACCACAAGTTTTGGAGTGAGCTTTCCAATCTGATTGAACTGCGTAACGTTTTGAACATTTCTCACATTTCCATTTTTTTTCACCATGTTTCCGATAGTAATGTTTCTTGATTCCGGTTAAGTCTCCGAGAGCACGTGAGGGGTCATGGTGGACGCACGTGGGCTCTGGACATAGATACACTTTCCTCTTCACTTCTTTTGTTGATTTTTGTTTAAGTTTCCATGGAAGGTTATGTCCTCTTCTATGAAGTTGTAGATTTTGTTCTCTTTGAAAACCTTTGTTGCATACTTCACATATGAATCTGTTTGTAGCCATTAGTGTTTTTGGTGATAAAGCTATCACTTCTGCATCAGAATCTATAAGGAAAGTACAATAAAATTAGAAAAAAGTGAAATTAATTCACTTTTTTTATATGCATGGATAGTTAATTTAATTGTTAATTTTTAATTATGAAATCAATATCAAGAACTAGGGTTTGGTTGTTTTGGTTTATAAAATTGAAAAAAAGTTTAAATTTTTACTTTTTTTAGTAGTTTTTTCAAGATTTGTGATTTGTTTATTGAGATTTAGATTAATTTGAGTGAAATAAATAAGGAAATAATTAAAATTACTTGGAGTTCTTGGTTGATTTCTTTTCTTTTTTGGGGGTTGAGTTTCAAGAAGCTGTGGAGGAGGAGCGGCGGCGCCGGCGGCGGAGGAGGAAGGAGGGAGAGGAAGATGATGAGATTGATCATCTTGACGAACACCGAAGAAGGAAGCGGCGGAGGAAGAAGAAGCAGCCATGGATTCTCTTTCTTTGGTGTCTGTGAATTGTGTGTTTGTCTGTGTGAGAGAGAAAGAGAGAGAAAGAAAAAGAGAGAGAGAAGAGAGGAGAAATTAAAAATAAAAATTAAAAAAGAGAGAAATGAAATGAAATTTAAATAGAGAAGGAAAAAACTCTTTAACATTTAATTCTTTTTTGACTTCCACTGATATCTTATCTCAATAAAGCCCTAAAAATGGGGCATTCTAGATTTTTTTTCAATTAAGAGAATGTATATTTATATATATAAATATAACATAGAAATTAATGAGAGGGATAATAAAACTAATGAGAGGTAATATATATAGAAAATAGAGTTAAATGAAAGTGAAAAGTGTTCACAGGCAGTAAAAATAATAATTATACAAAATCTCACCCAAGTAATTAATTAAACTTTATTTATGTTTAATAGAATATAGTTTTGGGTTTAATTATAGTTTTTTTAAGTTTATTAAATATGACAGCTAGAAAAATAAAATAAAATCTTTTTTTCTGACAGTTTCATTTTTCATTTGGTTTTACATATATAATGATTTTAAATTCTTAAAAAGCTTCTATACAAAAAAAAAACCCATCTTATTTTTTTTTATTTGCTATATAATAAAATTAACCATTTTTTACTATTTAACTATATAACAAATATATATAGCCAAAGATTTGTAACATACGTATATTATATATTATACGTGGATAAGTATAATATATAAATATAATACATAGGATACTAAGCATATTCATTAATTCGACTACGCTTATAAATAATCTCTATATATAAAAAAAATTCGATTTTGTTTTGTTTGTTACGTCTATAAATAAAAATATTCTATATAATTTTGTGTCGTTTGTAGACACAAACACATATACAGAGCAATCAATAATTTTAGATATTTTTTCCCTGAATTCGTAAAATAAAATTAAAAAAATATAAAATAAAATAAGAGTAGAAAAAAAAGTAATGAAAACTACAGAGGTCGGTGGACCCAATCCATTTGACACAAAACGACAGTGTATGGTGCGTGAGACAACCCTCACCAGCTCCTCTCTCTCTATATATATTTTTAAAATATTTTTATTTTTTATTTTACAAAAATTACCTTTTTTGTCTCAAGATAAAATTATTCACCTTATTGTAAATATGAAATATAAAATAAAATATCACTACGAGATTCCTCTTACCAGAAAAGTTTGAAATATACGAAAATATATATTTATGTCTCAAAGTAACGAATATATTGGAATTTTGTGAGCATATTCGACTGTGTAATATGTTATAAGAAATCTATCAAAATGAGGAATTAAATATTTTTTTATCAATAATTTTTTTTCTTTTTGTAAATGTGACATTAAATTAAACCATCACTGAAAACCATAGTAATAATATGTAAAAAAAATAATATTTGAATATATATATATATATATATCTCAAATAAATTAAATTTTGANAATTAAATTTTGATTATTTTGAGTAGAAGACTTGACTAAAAGCAACTCCAATGGTGGGGAGTTGCTTATATACATTTTTATATAAAAATTAAAAAAATTTAAAATTAGAAAATACAAAATAGAGAAAGTTAGAGAGATAGAGAGAAAGAAAGAGAAAGAGAGGTGCTTAGGAAAGAGTTTTAAGCATTTTCTTAAACATTTTTCTAAACAACTTTTGTTAAAATACCTCTTAAGCACCTCCATTGGAGGTGACCTAATGTATTAAAAACTAATGGGATTCATTGAAACTAAAAATGAATCTGTATATTTAAATATGAAAATTTTAAAAACTTCAAAATACTTTTATTTCATTTTTTTTAACAGAATATAAGTGTAAATATAAATTAAGCTGTAACAATAATGTTATATATATATATATATTTCACTACATAAAAATATTTGTAGAGTTTTTCAAAAGCTAATCCATAAAGCTTTATAAAGCATCTAATAATAATATTGATATGATATTATTAACAAAAATAAAAAAGAATTGTCAACGTCATATCATCTCAAATGGGACTCCTTTTTGGGGTTAAAAAGTTCATATCATATCACAATACAAAAAATTTATTCATATAAATAAAGTGAAAAGAAATATTCGAAAGATAAAAGAAGACAAAAAGAAGAATGATTGTATATTTTTTTTCATGTATGTAATAAAGTAAAAACCAAAAAAGATACTCCAATTTTAACTATATTTCGTCCTCTCTTGCCAAATACTAGCAATTATTTATAAAACTAATTAAACATTTATATATATATATATATATTTATATAATTCTCATTGATAGATACGTCTATCTTTTATAAATATTTTTATTTTCGTCGTTATAATTTATTAAGAAAAGAACAAAACAATATTTTCTACGATTATTAATTTATACGCTTAAATGGACTTTTAGACGAGAATAAAAATAATTCATCCATATATTATTTGGTAGATTTTAAGAATGATATCATATATTGTTTTCATTTCACAACTAACATATTTTTTTGAAAATAATAATTATATACTTTTAATGGATTTTGTAAGCTATTCATCAGAAATTTTTAATATATATTTTCTAAAATTTACAATATATATGAAAGGAAAAAAAAGCATGTATATTGAACCGATATTTTAAATAAACAGAAGAATATGTATAAAAGTATTTCAAACATAAGATACAAATAGACAACAGTTTTAATTAAAAAAAAACAATAAAATCGCTTTTTGTTCATGTTCGTTTTTTGTATAGACATATTGAATATTACTTTTTGCTAACTATAACGACAAAATAATCCTAAATAGAAAAATTCATACTATGTTATTATTTTCTTTTGTGGTTAACGATTTTAGTTTTCTTTAACCCAATAAATTAATGTTTAATTAAAATTGATAAATAAATTATTGTCATTCCCCATAACAATGACACCTTAACCACAACATTTCCCCTCATACACACACACACACACACATATATATATATATATATATATAATATACTTCAAATATGTCTAATAATCTCACAAATAAAAAAAAATGAATATAAGAAAACCTTACCTCTTTTAATTTGGTGTAAGAATCTGAAGGTTGCTAACTTGCCATCAACTTCTTATTAGTATTTTACAAAAAAGAAAAAAAAAACTTAAATTCTTATTAGTAAAACTACAAAATAAAGAGGTATATATATATATTGTATATGTACACAATAGGCATGTATCATGATAAATAAGTAATATAAACCATGGGGTAATACATTTTTAGTAAATCATTGATTAGTCTCCAAATTATTACCTAAACTATAATATATATGGACCTAGTTGTCCGCGTGTAACCCGTTGTAAGTCCATCAATTATATATTTTTTTAATATGGTTTATGAGCGTTACAAAAAATTAAAAAATTTCCTCTTACATCTCCACAAATTTTTTATTCTTTGAGTTATTTTTTTTACATTTCAAGAAAAAAAAATTATATACTGTAAATGGACATTTATGCATCAATGATATATTTTCAATGTGCTATTTTACATCCAACATTTATGATTATAACTTATTTAAAATTATAAAGTTAACACATGCTCTTATCGCTTTTTCTATTATGTTTTAATTTTTTCATTAACCAAAAATAACTTGAAAAACTCCTAATTTTTTTCTCTCTATATAGTTGATCCAAGAGATTAGTTGCTATTTTCGAAAAAAGTAACAAGGATGATTCTCCAGAAATTACAGAACATTAGCACACACACTTACCAATCTACTTTACTACATAATGCTGTTCTCACGACATACCCAGAAATTGCCGAATTTGCAGTTTAAATCGATGATTTTCTTCTTCTTCCTGTGATTTTCTCTATATACACTATAACACGACTGATACATACTTCACTCTTGAGATTTACTTGGTGGCTCACTCTCTTCTTCATCCATGGAGTCATATCGCTTAAGTGAATCAAGACTGCAGATTCGTTTTCAAGATCAAGTTAAAACAATCAAAAATCAATCTTTGAGATCGGAAAATTACAGGGTTTTGTATATATATGATATATAGTACCTGCAATTCTGTGGGACTTTCCAAGTGAAACCAGAGGACTGTTTAAGATGAAATGGTAAAGACATGAAATCTCTCCAGTCTTGAAGCATGATTTTGAGATCATGAAGTTTACTATCCATACCGTAGCAGCAATTTGCGTGCATTGTACGAACTCGGTTCATGTCTTTACTTGGTTCACAGAGTCCACCGAAGTAGGCTGTGTTCAAGAACCTCATCCTCAGACCAATTTGGAGAATGAAAGGTTGTGTCTTGATGAAATTAAGGACGTCTTGGTCGTGATATCCTGGGTATCTGAGTCTTGAAGCATACCAGTATTTGTAGAAGAGTATTGTACGATTGTTGGATCTTACAAAGTTAAAACCTCCGTTTGGTCTGTTCTCTAGATCGTTGGACCTTCCTAGGTAATGGTCACAAGCAATCTGGAAATCTGCATGGATGTAAAATCGTGTGAAAGGGTTCCTGAACCACATTACATCAGCATCCTGGAAACAAGGAAAACGAGAAATCAGAGACCAAATTTCTCAATTTCATATGTTCAAACCATATTTGATGTTAATTGTGGTACTAAGATGGTATTCTTTCAATTTTCAGGGCGCAAGATATTACCGTGAATACAAAATTGTATCCCAACTCAAGAACGGACCGCAGAAAATCAATTCTTCTCCACATCATCTTTAAGTAAGACCGAGTCATAAAATAAGCCTCACTGGAGAAGTCAACTCCCTCTGTTTCAAGACTGAAACAATGCTTATGCAATGCTTTGCAACGGGAATATGCCTTAGCATCTAAAGCAATTATCACTAAGTGGTTTAAAAGATTGCTTGTTCCTTCCCCAATTCTAAAACTCTCGAAGAAGAGATCGATCACAGATCCTGGAGCTGCCCAAGCTTCATTCAAAGTTGTCAAAATGACTGTACCGTCTGCTGTTGCAGCTCTGCGAAGAACATGTTCCAGCTTAGGTTCCTCAGAATCCTGGTAAAAGGAAAATAAACAGACCAGCATTTGAATTCAAGATCCCAGTAAACTCTGGAAACTATATTACGTTATGCTATCATCTAATTTGTACAAACGGAAGCAATCAACTTCAATATGAGAAGAAATCAATTCAAATGCTACTACTAGCACCAGAAAAAGCAAAGTCAGTATCTAAATCTTGGTTCCATTTCAATGATTTCATAAGCATGTAAAAAAACTGTAAACACAATTTCAGGATTCTTTAGGCTCCATAAATCAAAATATCACCCTACATTTGATTTTGACCAACATTAGCAAAGTTCGGCTAAGAAACAACAAAAACCCCAAATCACAAACCCTACTTTACTTTCCTCGAACATCAAACATCATAAACAAACAGCGAATATAGTGAAAAAGTGAGGGGCGAGTTAAAACCTAACCTGAGACGCAAAATCGAAAGGAAAAATGCGAGAGAAAGAGGAGGAGCCAGCTACGACGTTGAGAGAATCAGCGGATTTGTAGAGGAGGAAGCATGACATGGAAATGGCGATCAAGAAAAGAGCGGCTCGGCGAACCGGGCCGGAGCCCGGCGACATTTCGACAGAAGACGCCGAAGAACCGAAACGATAATTACCGCCGTAGGACGAAGAAGCCTTGCGCCTCGCCGTCTTCAACCTGAACCCAACACGGTGCGACAGATTCATCCACACCGACCATCGTCGGCACCAAAAAAAAAAAAAGAGTAATTTCAAGAATTTGTTAAATACTAGTTTCTTTTACATATTCAAGAAGTTGAATCCAAAACGATGCGTTTCCAATATTTTCCTTAATGAACCAAAACGCTGCGTTTCCCAATATATTCTTTACAGAACCAAAACGCTGCGTTTCCCAATATATTCTTTAAAGAACCAAAACGCTGCGTTTCGAATTGGGGAAAATCCGGCTTCACGATTCGATTTTACCCTAAAACATCAAAATTGATTTTTTTATTTCTCTGCGTTTGAAAATGAGAGAAGACGATGGCGAAGAGAGATTAGAACAAATCTTGAATGTTTAACTGCAGCAACTAATCTAAGAACAGAGAATGTGTTTACTTTAAAAAGATTCAGGTACCAAGAAGAGAAATAGAAAGATTAAGGTTAAGATCAATGTTTGAAGAATCTTTAAAGAGGAATGGCGCTGAACAAGTAGAGACTCCTTCACTCGTCTCGCTCAACGATGATCCATTGTTGCTCCTCCGAAGATTATGATTCAACGACAGCGACAACGACAATTCTTCTTCTTCTTCTTCCTCTTCTCGTTCTCGCTCCCGTTCCCGCCAAGTGTTTTCCCAGTTCTTCTCTTTCTCTGTTTGCTGATAAAGCCAAAAACACAAAAAAAAACAGTTTTTAAACCGGACTGAATTCGGTTTTCGCCTAACCCTAGTTACGATTAAACCGGTTAACAAACCCAAAATGCCTAATCATTTAAACGGACTAGATTCACCTATGGTTTGATACTCGTTTCAATCAAACCGGACTAGATTCGGTTTTAGCTTTGATTCCGGTTAAGTCTACAAATTAAACAGTCACTAAACCGGCTAGATTCGGTTTCGTTTTAACATGGAACCTTAATCAAACCGGTTAAGATTCCAAATCAAATCCATGGGATAACGAGGATCTGTATATATCAGTCCAAATGATTTTTTTGGTGAGAAGGAAAAGAAAAAAAAAACCTTGAGGAGATGATGTGATTGAAACGTCGTCGTTGCGTTCATATTCTCCATGGTGATAATGTGAAGAATGTCACTATCATCATCATCATTATAAACATTAGCAGACGCTGCTGGAGTCTGCTCTTTACTTCTTCCTCTTTCTCTGCTTTCAAAGTAAATAAAAGAATTAAAAATAAAGACAGTTCATATAAAGACAAAAAAATAAATGATAACTTTTCTGAAATAAAAATTAAAAACTTGTCAGAAAATAAAAATAAAATAAAAAATAAAAATAATACCTATGAAGAAGAGAAGAATGTGAAGAAAGAGGAAAAGAGTGAAAACCCAAAAGACAATCATTCCTTGAGTGTAAAGACAAGTTGTTGTCATGAACATAATCTTCTTCTTCTTCTCTCTCTTGTCTTCTTCTTTCAGAAGATGAACAACTCTCTTCTGTCCCCCAAAAAAATTATAAATTAAATTTAATATATAGTATTTATCGGTTATAATTTAATGAAACCCATAATGAATATTCTCTTTTATTTTTTTAACCAACAAAAAAGAATTATGTATTTATTTATGACAATTGTCTTATGAATCATGACACTACACCAATAGTACATACTACAAACAGATACAGTATAATAATTTAATTTCTTCCATTATTATACTTTTGATGTTAACAGTTCAAAATTAAAAAATTCAACGGTCCATCTTTTATTCTACATTATTATTATTATTATTATCATATCTTGTGTGGTAAAAAATCTTGATTTCAGAATTTATATATTTTTATGGAAATTTACAGAGAAACATGTTACCTGCTTTACCCAAAGTGAGTTTAGATCCTCTATACATCTGTATTATATTTGATCAAAAAAAACAAATAGTTAAATAAATGTTATTCAAATATTATCAAATAAATAAAGAAAAGATTTGGTAAAAATTAATGAGTACCTGAAGATGGCTTTTGACATGTGAAATGGTGAGTCCCTTTACATCCATCATTTTAAGAACAAGTTTTGGAGTTGCTTCTGTTTCCATACAAAACCCATAAAATCAAAATTACAAAAAAGAAGTCAACAAATATGACTATGATGATGATGATAATAATACTGATAACTACATAATAAAAAAACATCAATAAGAAAAATCCAATCTTTTTTTTATAAAGTTTATCCAAACTTTAAAGATAAATGAAAAGATAATAAAGTAGGAAAAGTGTAGAACTTTAGTTCATAAACTTGACTATAAGATGATTCTTAACGATTGTAAATATGATTAAATGATAAACAAACATTATATTATAATGTCAAAAATTCAAACTTTTTCAGAAATATCCTTAAAAAAGCTTAAACTTTGGGATACATGGAAAGAAAACAAAGTAGCAAAACTATGGAGCTTCACTAATGGTGATTGATTCTTAAACGAAGATATATAAATTATGAACCTTTAATAGAAATATCCATAAAAAAAAACTAACTTTAAGATATATGAATGAGAGATCAAAACAAAAAAAAAAATTGATTTTTGTTTTGTGAAAAAGGAGAGGAAAAGTACGAACTGTGTTGGCCGCCGAGTAAATCAACAGCGTTAACGAAGCAACGGTGAAGATCCGGCGTCCATCTAAGTCGTGGTACCGGAGACCGTACGTAAGGTCTAACACCACCTCCTCCGTTACCGTTACCGTTACATCTAACGCCGTTAACGTCACCGCTTCTCCCACCGCATTTACCCATTTCATAAAACTCAGCTCAAGAACCCTAAAAAAAGTTTAAGTAAAAGTTTCGTCTTTTGATACAAGATTTGATATTTATTAAGACCCAGAAGAAAAAGATGTGATTTTGATATAGAAGGGGTAATAAAAAGAGAAGAAGAATTTGAGTTTTTGGCTATGGCGAAGGAGAGAGAAAGCCCTAAGGAGAGAGAGAGAGAGGGAGAGAGGTGTATTAAAAGAGTATGTTTTTTTCTGATTTGCTTTTTGCTCTTTCTAAAAGATGACTGTCTCTTTTGCCATCTATTCCCTTTGTCTCTTTTTGGATTCACTCTTACTTATACATAAACCTATTTTATTCTCTCTATATATTTATATATATATATAAAAAAATGCACAAATTAAAATAAAATATTTACTGCACAAAAGTTCAATCTTTTTTATTGATGTTAAAAAAAAAGGGTCAATCTTTTATTTTTACCGAATTTTCCTTTGTAAATATTTTCATCCAGTGGAAAAAAAATGTTTTTCATCTCCATGTTTTACATTGAATTTCGGTTTTACAAGAACTTTAAGGAGAATCAAATAAAAAATAGATCATTAAAATACGGTTTGTATTTTGATTTTTACTTTTTCTGTTAAGTAAATTAATTTGGTTTGAAAACAATTTTTTAAAAAAAAATCGTACAATATATTATATACACTACTACGATAATTAACTTAAACCAAACTTACGATTTTAGACAAAATAAAATAAAATAAATAAGCGATACAAAATATTTACTAGTGGCATTATAAAATCTTGAATTCTATTAGTTTTGAATCTTTTTATTTCTTAACTAATATTTTCAATTAATATGTTAAATCATACATAAATCATTAAAGAGAGTATATTATTTTGGGGGTAATCAGACTTGGTTAAGTCACCTATTTGGACTAACGAATGATAAAAAAATAGAAAGTAATATATTTATACTATATAATAAAATACACAGCTGGAATGTTTTGAGTTAGATTAAAATGGAGGTGACATGTGTTTTTGACCTACAATGTTATATAATCTCAAAAATGGTAATCATATGAAAAAACCATTTGACTTTTGTTACATTTTTATATTCTTGACTCCTTACCCCATTTTTCATTTTTTTATTTTTTTATTTATGATTTTCTAGTAATATTTTTAAATATTTTAAAAGAGAATCATTGCATATCTACGTACCATAAACCTACACAAGGCAATTACTTATTCAACTTGCATGAAAAAAGCAGCCTGTCTTTTCAATTAATTACAATTACTTTTGATGTAAAAATAAAATCAAAATATACATTTTTTAGTTTTTATTGTTTAGAATTTATAATACAGAATATTTACCTTATTGGGATTTGGGATTTACCCAAATGAAGAAGTTTTCCCCTAGAGACCTCTCTTTGTTTTTTCACTATAGGTTATTTTATCAGTCCATAATTTTACATAAATTAAAAATTAAATATTAAAAAATAGCCCAACTGCTAAGCTTTGACCTTAGAGTAATAATTATTCCTATCTTTTTTATTTTACTTTATGCATTTAGGAGATTATTATAGTTTCTGATTTTTGAAAAAGCCAAAATTTTAATGGTCCTTCGTATATCTTTTGGACCACTGTTTTGACTTCATTCCTCTAATTACGTTTAGCTTTCTTTTTTTTTTATTATTTCTTATCAAACTGAACCGAATACAATTTATTTTAATTTTTCAACAAATAATTAAATTTTGGAAAAAATGTAATTTAATCTGTTTTACAACAAATAAATGTATCATAGAAAAAAAAAAGACTGTTAAACGGACAAATAAAAACTGAAAATTAAAAGTATTTAAGTATATGATTTATCATTATATCATATTAAAACAAATATATATAACAATTAAGTATATGACTCCCCGTCTTATTAATTACGTTGATCTAACCAAATCATATTTAATAATCAAAATAATAATATTGTTAATTTCTCATATTGAAATAAAAATGAAGACATAATCGACCATATAAAATCTAACACATAAAGTGAGTTCATTGACTTTGCTTGCTCGTTTTCTTATCATTCATGTACATTCTATAGAATAATATAAAAAAAACGTGGAATTCTACATATATGCCAAAATCCGCATTAATGATTGAGGGAATTTAATTTTAAAAATGGTTAAAGAAAAAAGAGACTAATATATTTGATTAGACACTAATTGACTAGAGATTACTATTATTATAATAGTATCATATTTAATCCCTAACTTTTCAAAGATGCACGAGTTACTTATATTATTTTAACCTATTCTTTTTTTTTTTGCTAAGAATGTATTCACATTAACATCAATTTTTAAAACTATCGCTTTACTGGTATATATTTGTTTGTAATCAATTTATAATCTATAGATAATAGCATCAGAGTTTTTTTTAAAAAAAATAAACCGTACAGATTACAAAATTGAATAATATAGTAAACTAAGCAAAAATTTAAAAGAAACCTATACAATATATAGTATTTTGGTTAGTTAATTACATAAAAAATTGTATATTATATCTTACAAAATCTTAATTATAAATCACAACTTTTAGGACAACATATCTTATGTTAATGTATAAACGAATCTAAAACTATAACTTTAAATTTCAGATTGTTGGATGATAAATAAATAAGAACATAACGGAAATTTAATTAAAAAAAACAATAATAATAAATGAGTGTGGCAGTATACAAATAGCTCCAAAAGAAATTGAATGTGAAATTGATGGTAGAGGTCCATGATTCATGGCTTTTACCACTATTATAAAACACTTATAATAATTCTCTTTATTTTATTTATATTTATTATTTTTATTCAAATATTTTCTACAAATAACCCAATTGGATTTTGGATTCCAAAAAGCTCGAAATGCTATTTCTATTACTGTTTATTTAAATGTGCAAATCTCACCAAACCATATTAGATTTGACAATAAATTAATATAATATTTTGTAATCAATACTTTATTGATTGAATTCAATCATAGCACATGCAAGAATAACACCTTGAGAGAATAGAGAAGGGAATTGATGTGTTTACCCTTTTACACTTATACAATATTAAAAAGAATTACAAAAGAAAATGATTAGGAGAGTTGTTTAAAAGTGTGATTTGAGTATACTATATGGTTGGTCCACACACAAACAAAATAATAATAATACAACCAATATATATAATTAGATGGAGACCAGTGAGTGTACTACCATGAATATTGAATTCTCGATTGAAATTCAGTGATAATTTATGTAATTTATATATTAATATTGCTATTTCTAAATTTCGATATAGAATTGTAACAATTTTTTTTTTCGAGATAACGACTTTTTGGACTTATTTGTTAGAATTTGACATCATTGTATTTTATAACGTTAAATATATTTTAATTAATACGGCTTATAGCGTCAAAATTAGTTTTCATATATTTTATATATCAGTATTATTCACTTTTTTCCCTATATTATTATTCACTTTAATATTGTAATATAACATTTCAACCGCTAAAAATGGTTTGAAAAATGGTTTTGTTTTTAAATTGTTTTTTTAAACATCATTCTCTTGTAATATGAGAATAAATTATGGGAAGTAGGACCAAAAAAAAAATGAAAGTAAAATTATGGGGAGTAGGACCAAACCACCCCTTGACTTTTCATCCTCAAGGAATTGGGATTAGGTAGGATTTTGCTTTTTTAAATTTAACTTTTTTTTCTATTTTAGATTACTCAATTTACAAATAAACATACACCTTTTGATGATTCAATTACATTTCCTTTTTTATATTTTCAAAGATAAAAAATAAAAAATTCAAACGGACTTGATAACACTCTGTTTTTCAAAGATTAGATTTTTAGACCTGTTATTTTTTGAAAAATAAAAATAAAAGTTAGATTGAAAATTTAAACTTTATGTTGTTGCTGAAATTGACAGAAAGATGAGTTTTTGCATCTTATTTTCTGAGAAAGAACTCAAAAGGAAGAGAATCTTGAAGATACACACAATCTGAAAAACTGATGACAAGAGTAATTTTTCATTACTAATAAGTAGAAAAGCTTTAACGTTCTTCACACTTGCAGAGATTCCTGTCCAAATATTTCAGAGAATGAATTAGAATTCAGATGAACAAAGAAGGAAATCACAGGTGGTGTCTAATCACAGTAGCAGAGACTAATGAATAAGTAGTGAAACACAGAAGTAGAAAGGAACAATATGCAAAAGAAAGTAGACATAAACAAGACTACTCAATGGCAGGTGAGAATAGCAAGGAGAGAGAGGAATCTAGAGAATCTTTCTCCATTGACAAACTCTCTGTAGATGTTGTGTGTATATATGAAATCCACTAAATTTATCAGTACATCTCTTAGCAAAAGTTAAATTAAAGGCTTTGCAAAAGATGTTCAGACACAGAACTACATTTGGAGTGGTTGCTATCATTCTACAATGCTTCAAAGGAGTTAAAAGTTTGACACGAATGTTACTGTACCAAATCCTATATCTGAGACAGTTTGGGCATACCATAGTCATAAGTTCACACAACATTGATCAAGCAAAAGTAGGACTAGTCCGATGGTGTGAGAACATAAATCAATAACATAACTCAAAGAGAAAATTAGACAAGTACCTAAGGTGTTTCAAGAAATTGAGTTACTGAGTAACACGAGACATGTATAGATCTATTAAGCTTTGAACGTAGAGGAAACAACAGTATTTCAACAACGAATGGAGTCAGTATTTAAATGTAGATGTTTCAATGAAAGGGTTGATGGAAAAGGATTGGGATTGAGCTGTAAAATGGCATTCTTTAAGAAATTGAATCGGATTATGATCATTGCTTATGCGACTAAGAAGAGATTGTATATTGGGCAATAACATTGTATTTCTACACAGAAGGAAAATGGAGAATCACAATTCAAAGCTATCTTATTTATTCGCAAAGTAACCCTAAATCGGATACGAAATCTGAAGAGGTTGCAAACGTAGAGCCAAACAATCCGATAACCTAGAACCGAAGAAGACATTGGGCACACACAATAACGAGGCAAAACACTCAATTTCCGCTAAATCAAAACCCTAATCAATTAAATCAAACATTGTTGACTGACCGTAAAGCTGGAATCGGCCAATTGGAGATCGAATTGAAGATTAAGCATTAGCGGTTTTAGGGATTAGAGGAACCCCGCTCCCTTGATGTTTTCCCTGCTTAGCTTTGGCTTCTTCTTCACGGATCTTCTGCATCGCAAGCATTCTCTCCATAACTAGCTCGTATTCGCACTTCTCGTAGACGTGACGCTCGTCCTCGCACTTCCATGGAAGGAAAAACTCAGCTTGGCGGCACTTATTGAGCGGAATCAGGAGATGAGCACACTGATCTCTATACCCAAGCGGTACCTTAGCCACTACCATCTCCTCTTGCGTTGCAATCATCTTCTTCGATGAACCTGGAACCTCCATTTTCGAACAGCCGCGATCCCCCAACAACAATCGCTCTTTTTCTCCTTGTTTCGCTTTCTCGTCTCCGAAGTGCTTGACCCGGACATAATCAGATACTCGGATTCTTACATTTGGGCCTTATTGGGTCTATTAAAATGGGCCGCAGAGCCTAAAATTGATATTTTCTCAATTTCACAGTATGCCCCCATAGTCTATATGATTTTACAAATACGGCTTATAATTTTGGAATTTAACGAAAAAGTACACGGCGTGTTTCTGTAATTTTGGACAACATCACAGATACAGACAATTACACAAGCTTACACTTGAAAGAAACAGACTTGTATATGTAATGAGATGTGAAGAAGAAGAAGGAAAGAGACACGTTACGAGGCCTTCTTCTGTTTATACCTAGCGGCGGAGAAGAAGTAAACCGCCATGTTCACGAGGCTGAGACCGGCTAATAGCCAGAAGAAGTAGTCGAGGTGACCAGTGTTGAGGTTGTCTGAAATCCACCCTACTTGACCGTTCATCGTCGTGAAATAAGTGACGAGAAAGAGAATGAGCGAGCTCAGGTAGTTACCAAGGGCATTGGTCAGAAGAGCCAAGGCACTGCACAGGCTTCTCATTGCATCTGGAGACTGGTCATAGAAAAACTCGAGCTGACCGATGAAGTAGAACACTTCGGCTGCACCTAGTATGAAGTACTGAGGGATCTGCCACAAGACACTAATGGGGACTGCTGCTCCACTCTCCACAAGTCCGAGGTCATTAGCCATATGGAGCCTCACGATTTCAACGACAGCTGCAGATGCCATACACAGGACAGAAACAAAGAGGCCGACCCCCATGCGTTGTATCTCGGTGAATCCTTTATCTACTCCTGTGAAGCGTCTTGCAAGAGGTACGATGAATCTGTCATATAGTGGAACCCAGATGATGACGCTAGCGGTGTCGAAAGTTCCGAGAGTTGCTGGAGGAAGTTCGAATGATCCAATCTTGCAGTTCATGGCTCTTCCTTGTTGAACGAACATGGTGGACATCTGAGCGTAGACGGCTGAAAACACAATACCAGAGGCCCATATAGGAAACATTCGGATCAGAATCTTGAGTTCTTCAACTTGTGTAACGGTGCAAACTCTCCAGGGATTGGATAAGTCTCCAGATTTCATCTCTTCTTCTGATATGATAGCGGCTCTGTCAAGATACCTGCATCAATAGATATAGATACCGAGTTAAACGCTTCGTATTTATCTAGAAACTAGGCAAAGCTATGTTCAAAAGAAGTTGAGGAGTATTGAGCAGAGAAATATTACTGGCAATCATCAGTATGCTCGATTTTCCTACTTCCAGCAATGGCAGAGTTCTTGTCTTGTGTTTCATAGAGAACTGTGCTGTCTTCTGGCACTTTGAGACTCGACTTACGAAATGAAGCAACAGTAACTTGGCAAATCCTAGTGATTGGGCTGCCACCAGGTTTCTGGAACCTATAAAGCGGTGTGCCAAAGAAGAAACTTGCGATGGCTAGCCCCATGAAAACAGTGGGTATACCAAACCCCAAGCCCCACCCGCGATTCTCCTGAATCCACACTAGAAGACTAGATGACACAAGTGCCCCAATATTGATGGAGAAGTAAAACCAGTTGAAGAATGAAGCCTTTCTAACTCGTTCACGTGAGTCAGTATCATCAAACTGATCTGCCCCAAAAGATGAGACGCATGGTTTGATACCTCCAGTGCCAAGGGCGATCAGGTAAAGCCCGCCAAAGAACATGGCATATTGAGCTGGTGTTGCTGGTGGGCAATATGCACCAATGCATTCTGTTGGCTTCAGAGCTGGAACTGAAGCTGAAAGGGTTAGCGCCGACATCCCCTGAATGAAACAAAATGAAAAATCATAAGTAAAGACAAGAAAATGAGCACCTAAATAAAGTTACCTCAATCAATTGTGCAGTGAGGCCCACAAGGTATACAATTTGAAACCAATAAGTAGGATAACAAATTCTTACAATGAAATATATCCCAGAGAAACAAGCAATAGTCCAGTATCTCCCCCAGTAAGCATCGGCTAAGACAGCTCCAATGAGAGGAGTCAGATAGCAAGTCCCTTGCCATGTTGTGACGTTTGTAGCTGCAGCAACGTTGCCCTGGTGCAATTTAGTGGTGAGGTAAGTGATTAGATTTCCAGCAATACCATAATAAGCCAGCCGCTCACAGCATTCATTTCCTGCACATGTAGATTATTTAAAGAATTAGAGATTTTAAGGAGGATAAGTCTCATACAGCTGAAATACTCTAGAACAGGTGCTTTACCAAGTATGAATGGGCAGGCTTTCCAGTTTCCAGTTTTCTCCTTCAATGGAGGATTCCCATGAATGTCCACTGAACCATCTTCAGCATACAATGTTACTTCCTGCTAAATTTAAATCACAAAACATATTTACTCGAAGACAATGTCGTGAACACATTGCTAATGCATAGCCTCAGTTAGTAAAATCAATTATAACAGTATCATAGATAGAAAATTCTTGAATCAAGCCAAAAAAGGAAATTTTGTTATATCTTTGAGAAGCTAATCTGATCTCCACTTCCAAAATTCAAAATACTTTCAATAGAATCCTATAACTCATTAAGAACAACTAGAAAAGGAGAGACACAAGCCCTAAATGAAGAAACTGGATAATGTTTATGAGCCAGAAACCAGAAAATTGTGAAACGAAGACATTGCAGACATTAATCAAATTCAGTCAACTCAAGTAATCTAGCTGAAATTGATGCAAATAAAAACGATCACGAAACAATAATAATTATCAACATAAATCTCTCAACAAACTCAGAAAGAAAATTGCAAAAGAAGCAAGCTCAAGCCAAAACTAGCAGAACCGAAACCCTAAGATACAAAAATCACAATCCCGCAAAAGTAGTTGACAATCGGATTAGAGCGATGAAAACAGAGAATCAATTACGAAATTCTCAGAAGAAAACAAAAACTGATCGAACCTGTAATATAGAATCTTCTTCGATGAGCGGTCTTTCTTCATCAACGGAACCCATCGTTTTCGCTTCAAGCGAACCAATTTAGATTCCACACGCTGAATCTTTTATATATATCGAAAGGCGTGACTGCGTTTTTTATTTATATAAGTCTCAGCGACTTTTCTTGAAAATAACAATCAAAAATCGATATAAGTAACTAATCTATCTTCTACGATTTCTTTTATTTTTAACGTTAAGATAACATTTTGGACTGATGTGTCCATCTCTCAACTTGTATGTATTAAATTAAATATTACACAGATAGTAATAAAATAAAATAAAATCGAAATTAAAATGATTAACGGATTTTGAAATCAAATTAAGAAAACAAAACGATCATTCCAAATAAAGACTTAAACAAACTAACAAAAACTACTAATAAATTGATTAAATTTACAAAATAACTTATTTTTAGAAAAAAAAAATTGAAGTATTTTTATGAAATTATAAAACACGTGATTTAAAATCCCTTAAAATTATGTATATTATTAGGTAATTTGATCCTACCATATAATATTCTTTCCAATATAAAATCTTGGTAAGAATATTAATTTAATATTTAGTCCATAACTTCCAACTTGTTACACAATGAACCCATAATCTTTCCCATTTACAAATTTAAGCCTTTATACAGCCATGGCGGACCAATCCCAGTAACATATATCAAACAACTTTACATAAACAAGAACAAAGAAAACAAACCTTATGAAGCTTTCTTCTGTGTATGCTTCAAAGCAAAGAAGACAAAAACCGGTAAGTTCACAACACCAAAAAAGACCAAAAGCCAGAAGAAATAGTCAAGATGACCGTTATTAAGATTGTCCGGAATCCAGCCATCTTTACCGTCCATCGTAGTGAAATAAGCCACAAGCGTAAGAATCAAAGAGCTCAGGTAGCTCCCAAGTGAAGAAGAGAGAAGCGGCAAGGCGCTACATAAGCTTCGCATTGCATCTGGAGATTGATCATAGTAAAACTCAAGCTGACCAATGTTGAAGAAAACCTCAGCTGTACCCATAAGAAAGTACTGAGGAATCTGCCAAAAGATACTCATTGGAACAACAGCTCCAGATTCCACCAGTTCAAGATCTTGTGCAAGACTTAACCGAACCATTTCAGTGATAGCTGCAGCTGACATACTCAAAACAGAGATAAAAAGACCAATCCCCATACGTTGCAGAACAGTGAATCCTTTTGGTTTGCCTGTGAATTGCCTAACGAATGGTACAAGGATACAGTCATAGATTGGGATATATATGAGTACACTTGCAGTGTCAAACATACCAAGTGTAGCAGGAGGAATCTCAAAGGAGTTAATGATCCGTTTCATTGATCGTCCTTGTTGCACGTATAAGGTGGAATTCTGAGAAGTGAAGGCATTAAAGACGATGCCAGAGAGCCAAATGGGAAACATACGTAGCAAAATCTTAACTTCTTCGACCTGAGTTACAGTACATAGCTTCCATGGGCTAGCTGAAACACCGTTTTTCGCATCATCTTCTGAGATAACAGCTGCTTTGTCAAGAAACCTGCATAGATATGAAAAAAACCCAGTATATTTCTCATGAACCAAGTGGAAGCTCAATTTATATTGAGAAATGATACTTTCTTGAAGCCTTTTGTGTGTTCCATCTTCCGGCTTCCAGAAATTGCAGAGTTCGTATCCTGTGTTTCAAACAAAAGTGTGAAGTCTTCAGGTCCTTTGACATTTAACTTACGGTATGCTGCTACAAGAACTTGACAACCCCTCGTAATTGGGCTGCCTCCTGGTTTTTGGAACCTATAAAGAGGAGTTCCAAAGAAGAAACTTGCAATAGCAAGTCCCATGACCACAGTGGGGATCATGAAACCTAGACCCCATCCACAATTCTCTTGAATCCATACTATAAGAGTAGAAGAGACAAATGCACCAATGTTGATGGAGAAATAAAACCAGTTAAAGAAAGAAGCTTTACTGAAACGTTCATTGGGATCAGTGTCATCAAACTGATCGGCACCAAAGGATGAAACGCATGGTTTGATTCCTCCAGTCCCAAGGGCGATTAGGTAAAGACCGGAAAAGAGCACTGCAGACTGAGCTGTTGTTGCTGATGGGCAGAGAACGCCAATGCATTCAGCTGGCTTCAGACCCGGAACTGAAGCTGAGATTGTCAGTACAGCCATCCCCTAAACAAGACCATTAAGCAAAGTGGCATTACAAAACAATGCAATCCCAAAATCATAGATCTTATAAAACCGTTGCAGTAATCAAAGTCCTTACAATGAAATAAATCACAGAGAAACAAGCAATTGTCCAATATCTTCCCCAGTAAGCATCAGCTACTAAAGCTCCAATAAGAGGAGTGGCGTAGCACGTCCCTTGCCATATCATGACTTTCCTAGCCCCAGAGACATTGGTCTCGTGAAATTCAGTAGTGAAGTAAGTGATTAGATTTTTGGCAATACCATAGTAAGCCAACCGCTCGCAGCATTCGTTACCTGCAAAAACACATATAAGTTAGAATGATACTGTTAAAGCTGAAACAAAGACAGAGGGAGAAACATGTGCTTGACCAAGAATGAATGAGCAAGCTTTCCAGTTTCCTGTTTTCTGCTTCAATGGAGGATTTCCATGAATGTCCACTGAACCATCTTCAGCATACAATGTAACTTCCTGCTAAATAATATCCGAAACAAGTTCTTCAGATAGAAACAACGCAATGCTAATGAAATTGAACTGTAGTTAGCTACCATTACTGTAACAGAGATAGAAAACTCGTGAAATCAAGCCAATTATAGAAATCAAATTCAAAAATAGACACATAAAACGATCGAGAACTCTCAGATATGACTGCAATTTACCAGAAATTTTCAACTTAATAAAGCCCAGAATAGAAGGTAAATAAACTACATAAGAAGCAAGGTCAACCTTTAAAATAAACACACCAAACCCTTTAGATATACGATCAATATTAGTCAAACCTAATTAGAAATCCGATTGAAGTCATTGAAAAAGTAAAAAATAAACGAAATTGCGCTTTTTTGAAAGAACAAAACTCGATCGAACCTGTACTACAGAACCTTCTTCGATAAAAGGTCTTTCTTCTTCTTCAATGGAACCCATCGATTTCACTTCAAGCGAACCAATTTAGATCTCTAACGTCGGAAGTCGGAACTATTATTTATCAGAAGGCGTAACGGAAATTTCTTCCGGCGACTTCTTTCGCCATCAAGTCATGGAGCGAGCTCTTGTTTGAAATGTGCTACCAACAAATCTGTATTTAACAAAAAAAAAATGTAAAAAAGCAAAATTTATGGCTCAAAAGTGTTTGTGGTCAAGAGACAAGAGTTGGCAGTTGGCACTTGTGCTCAATTACAAAATGCGGAGATTTATATATACTATTGAATTATTAGCCCATATCTTTTGATTTATTACACAAAACCCCGAGGTGTTTTGTAATATGAAACGACGGAAAATCAGACAAATTACAGAAGGAAGAGAGGGAAACCTTATGAAGCTTTCTTCTGTGTGTGTCTTATAGAGAAGTAGACGAAAACCGGTAAGTTCAGAGAGCCAAGACAGACCAAAAGCCAGAAGTAGTAATCAAGGTGGCCTTTGTCAATATTGTCTGGAGGAATCCAACCGTCTTCACCGCCCATTGTCGTGAAATACACCACAAGCGTGAGGATCAAAGAGCTCAGGTAATGCCCGAGAGCGGATGAGAGATACGGCAAAGCGCTGCAGAGGCTTTTCATTGCGTCTGGAGATTGATCATAGTAAAACTCAAGCTGACCAACGTAGTAGAAAACCTCAGCTGTACCCATAAGAAAGTACTGAGGAATCTGCCAAAAGATGCTCATTGGAACATTGGCTCCAGATTCCACCAAACCAAGATCTTGGACTATCTGCAACCGCACTAACTCAACGATAGCTGCAGCTGTCATGCTCAGGATAGAGATAAAATGGCCAATCCCTATTCGTTGTAGATCAGTGAATCCTTTTGCTCTGCCTGTGAACCGCCTCACAAAGGGGACAATGATGCGGTCGTAGATTGGGACACATAGAAGCACACTTGCAGTGTCGAACATTCCGAGTGTAGCGGGAGGAATCTCGAAAGCTCCGATGATTCGTTTCATGGAACGTCCTTGTTGCACGAATATGGTGTAAATTTGTGAATGGAGTGTTGACATGATGATGCCAGAGACCCAAATGGGAAACATACGTGCTAGAATCTTGACTTCTTCGACCTGTGTAACGGTACAAAGCTTCCAGGGGTTGGAGGCAACACCGTTTTTCATATCTTCTTGTGAGATAACAGCGGCTTTGTCAAGACACCTGCAAAAATATGAAAATCAATTTATTTCACACTAAGATTTGGATGGTTATAACGAAACTAAATGGAAGCTGAATTTGAAGTGAAAAAAGATACTTTCATGTAACCGTCTGTGTGCTCAAGATTTTTGCTTCCAGCAATTATGGAGTTCTTATCTTGTGTTTCGAATAGAAGTGTGAAATCTTCAGGGACCTTGAGATTTGACTTACGGTATGCCGCTACAAGAACTTGACATCCTCTTGTAATTGGACTCCCTCCAGGGTTTTGGAACCTATAAAGTGGAGTCCCAAAGAAGAAACTAGCAGTAGAAAGTCCCATGAAAACGGTGGGGATCATGAAACCCAGGCTCCACCCACAATTTTCTTGAATATATACTAAAAAAGCTGACGAGAAAAATGCACCAATGTTGATTGAGAAGAAGAACCAGTTGAAGAAAGAAGCTTTTTTTACTCTTTCAATTGGGTCGTTGTCATCAAACTGATCGGCACCAAAGGATGAGACACATGGTTTGATACCCCCAGTCCCGAAGGCTATAAGGTAAAGCCCGAGAAAGAATACGCCATACTGAGCTGGTGTTGCTGATGGGCATATGAATCCAATGCATTCGGCTGGCTTTAGACTCGAAACTGAAGCTGAGAGTGTAAGTAAAGACATTCCCTAAAATCAGATAAAAGCATAAACCATCAAACAACAGCACTACAAAAACAATTCAATTCCAGAATCACAGGTGTGGTCAAGCCATTGTCGTAAGCGAAGTTTTTGGAATAACAACTTACAATGAAATAGATTGCGGAGAAAGAAGCAATTGTCCAGTATCTTCCTAAGTAAGCATCAGCTATTATAGCTCCAATGAGAGGAGTGGCATAGCAAGTCCCTTGCCATATCATAACGTGCCTAGCCGCAGAAACATTTGTCTCGTGCAATTGACTAGTGAAGTGAGTAACTAGATTCTTCGCAATACCATAGTAAGCCAACTGCTCGCAGCATTCGTTGCCTGCATCGACTCATACTGGTTTATGACTGGTTAGGATACTAAGTAACAAATCGGAAGCAAATACAGAACAACAAATGATGTGTTTTTAACCAAGAATGAATGGACAAGCTCTCCAGTTTCCTGTTTTCTGATTCACCGGTGGGTTTCCATGAATGTCCACTGAGCCATCCTCAGCAAACAGGCTCAATTCCTGTCCAAATGACAGTGAAGTGAAATCAAATCTTAGTTAACTAAGTGAAATTAAGCAAATCGAGGAAGAAAAAATCATTGATAAGCATCGTTCCATCAGTCTTCAAGAAGCTAATCCAATCTCTACTTTCTCATGAGATTCTTCAGTAGAATCTGCATCCAGAAAAGCTATAACAGAACTAACTCACTAAGAACAATTATAACGTGAGAAAAACAATCCACTACGAAATCTACCAAAAGCGAATCGAACCAGATACAAAAATACGCTCGAGAACTCTCGCTGTAAACAGTAAATCACCCATAAATCCCTCAAATTAGGAAGTTAGCAAAAGTTGACAAATCCAATAGATGAACCCTAATTTGCAATCAGAATGCAAAAACGAATTGCGAAAGTATCCAAGAACAAAAATCGATCGAACCTGTATTGTAGAAACTTCTTCAATGAGAGGATCTTCGATGGAAATCATCGTTTCCCGCCGAAGTCAACTTCTACTTCCACTGTCAGTCTGCGTGCTAACCAATTTAGAAATTCCTTACCTATTGTCTAACCGAAGGCGTGACGACTTTTAAATATATTTCCTGGCCCACAACTTTCTGTTTTTTACATAAATGGCCCGAAACTTCCCCGTTTCCTGTCACTTAAAACGGCAGCGTTTATGCCCTCTCACACCAAAGTAACGGTGTAAAGCTAGCGTTAATTAACAATCCCAAAAACAATAATTAAAGCTAAAACTGTTGTGAACTTGTATCTTTATTAGGTATAGATTGGAATATATATACATGAGGTATTGGGATACAAGAATAAATAGGAAATTCTAATGGGTCTAGTGGGCCGGTTAATGAGTCCATCAATATGTTTTATAACACTCCCCCTTGGACAAAATAACCGTGCCCGATACTTAACCGGGATCCATATAATGCGCTGGAGAATGTTGTCTCATTAAAACCTTACCAGGAAAACCCAGTGGGAAAAACCATGGTGAAGGAAAAAGAGTACAACATGCATTACTCCCCCTGATTTGAGCATCA
>KE151134.1:303210-319160 GCA_000411095.1 Aethionema arabicum
TAGTGTAATCTTTAAACCGTGCTTTGATAGCAACATTAGCCTCAATCATACTGACCTTAGCATAGTAAAGGCCAGTAGATAGTGCGGGTGTTTTCTCAGGTATTTGTTTATGGTCGTCTGAGATCTTAGTGATTAGTAGGGATTCTTTGTTCCCTTCACCCTAGGTTTCAATGTGGAAACCATTTAGCCTTATATATTTCAAATGTCAAAATCAATCGTAAAGGTCTGAGGATTTGGGACCGGAGGATCTAAGGATCTGAGGATCTGAGGATCTGAGGATCTGAGGTTCTGAGGATCTGAGGTTCTGAGGATCTGAGGATCTGGGGATCTGAGGTTCTGACGATATGAGGATCTGACGATCTGAGGATCTGAGGATCTGAGGATCTGTCACGGTGGACATAGTTGGATTCCCTTTTGGCTCCTTCAACTCGGCCTCAGGAAACGTGGATGATCCCGGGGGTTTTGGACACTGTTCCTCATTAACAACTCATTGTTTTTCTCTGTAGGATTAAACAAGAGATCAAATCCTTGTAAGTCGTGTATTTCATTGTGTGATATTGTTACTGCAGCACAATATTCTGAGTATGAAATGTTGACAATGTCTTTCCAAGCAACTCATTGTCAGACATATATTCGCCATAGGGTTTCATGATTGAAACAATCCGAAATAACTCAGAGTTGTAGGCGTCTACGGATTTGAAATCTTGGAACCGTAGGTTCTTCCAATCGAACTTGGCTTGGGGCAACAACACCGTTTTCTGGTGGTCATACCTCTTCTTTAGTGCCACCCAAAGTTCGAATGGGTTCTCAAGCGTGAGGTATTGATTTTTTAGGCTCTCGGCCAAGTGTTGGCGGATATGAAATATCGCGTGAAACCGATCTTTGAGAGATGCGGTGTTACCATCGGTGATGCAATCACCTGTTCCTTTAGAGTTGATGAAAGTTGTAGTGTAAGGGTCCAGTAGAGATAGTTATCTCCTGAAACATTGAGTGCCTCGAATTCGACCTTTTGGATATTGATATAATTATCTTACTTAAAATGTTATAGAGGAAGTATTTTATTATTTCAATCATGAATTTTTGTTGTTGGTGTTTTAATGCAAACACTAGTTATTTTAATTTAATGACATTCATGATTTCTTTAAATAAAGGAAATATCTAATAATTAAATAAATTTAATCACGCAAATCATTTTATACGTGTATGCTTATATAATTGATTACAATTTGCAAATAACTATTATGCATAACAAACATGTGTCTTATTAATATACTTATCATCACTTTTATGGAAACTTGTCATTTTTCAGAAAATTTCCTTAAATAGAAAAATTTGCTATTTATGAAAAACTTGCCTTAAATAGAAACTTTCTATAAATAGAAACTTTCTATTTATAAGAATTGCTATATATGAAATTTTGATATTTCGGTGAAGCATACTATTTTATGAAACTTTCTCTTTCAAGAAATTTTTTTTATTTCGGCAAATTGTGCTCGAGAACCGAGTATTTAGGAAAAGACCGGATTTGGATTATACCGGTTTAGGATTCTTGTTTCATTACCGGTTTAGAGATTTTTTTTTTTTGGCTCCGATTTACGGATTTGAATATATTTAGTTCCGGTTTTCTATTTGGTTTAGGGTTTCAAACGGTTTGGTCTAGCATATAGGCTCTGATACGACCGGTTTATAAACCGTTAACCGTACGTGTATATATATGTTATAAGCGCATATATATATATACTAAAGCAATATAATATATATATATATATATATATATGTTTATGCTTACGTGTAACCAAATATATTATATTTTTCTTTTATGTATTTTATTTTTAATATATTATAGTATATCTTGGCACGTATTTACTTATCAAAACAATACCAATATATATGTATATAATATATTATATGCACATATATATCTGTACTTGGATTACGTGTTTAGATATAACGAGTTAGAATATATTATCTTTTATGTATTATTATATTTATTTAATTTATTACATCGCATGTGTATGTTTATTTAATTTTTTTTTTATGTAATTTAATATATTAATACTTAAATAAACGATGCACATATCTGAACCCTAATTAACGTGTCATATATGTGATTGCCGTAAACTGAATTCAGCCGCCGTAACCGGCGATACACATAAATCCAACACAAATTCTAAATTAATTAAAATTATGAATATTGGAGAAACCGATTTAATCATGAGTATTAAAATTATTAGTTTTATGCGGTTTAAAAAAAAAACGATTAGAGTTTATAAAAATTATAGCTATAAGATTCTTATTCGGTTTTGGATTGAAAAACATATTGAAAAACCGAATAGATTGGAATAGAAGAAGATATGATGCTACCTTTGATCACACCTTTGGATCTGAATGAAATGGAACCGGGAGCTAAAGACCTCGGTTTTCAAACAACGATCAACGGCGACGGCGGCTATGGTTTTCAAAATTTTGAGAGCGTTCGTGCTGATAACGTGTTGTGAACTTGTATCTTTATTAGATATAGATTGGAATATATATACATAAGGTATTGGGATACAAGAATAAATAGGAAATTCTAATGGACCTAGTGGACCGGTTAATGAGTCCATCAATATGTTTTATAACAAAAACAATATAAAATGTTTCCCAATTCTTCAATTACTTTACAAAAAGTCATATTTTAAAAAAGAAAAATAAACCAGTCATTTGTTCGTATAAAAAAAAAAAAATAATTGCTTATACAATTGGGCTTACATAGGCCCAATCAATTAGCATCTTTATGTATTATTCACACACAATTCATTATTTGTTTCACAAGTTAGGGATTCAACATAGAAACCCTAAGAAACCTTCTTCTGCTTATATCTAACGGCGAAGTAAACAAAAACCGGCATATTCACAGAACCAATAAAAGCCAAAAGCCAGAAGTAGTAATCAAGATGTCCTTTGTTAAGATTCGCCGGAGGAATCCAACCAGATCCACCATCTCTCGTAGTAAAATACGCAACAAGCGTGAGAATCATCGAACTAAAGTAGATTCCAATCGAAGAAGCAAGAAGTCCCCAAGCACTACACACACTTCTCATCGCATCTGGAGATTGTTCATAGAAAAACTCAAGCCGACCAACATAGAACAAAACACCAGATGTCCCCATAAGAAAAAACTGAGGAACTTGCCAGAAAATACTCATTGGAACACTAGCTCCACTCTCCACTAAATCAAGATCACGAGCTAGTTTTAACCGGAAGATTTCAACGATAGCTGCCATTGACATACTTAGGACTGAAGAAAACAGACCAAGTCCCATACGTTGTAGATCAGTAAATCCCTTTGGTTTACCTGTAATTCGTCGAACGACAGGTACTACGATACGATCGTAGATTGGTATACAGATGAGTATACTTGTTGTGTCGAATACTCCAAGTGTAGCTGGAGGGATCTCGAAAGAACCAATGGTTCGGTTCATTGTTCGTCCTTGTTGAACGTATAAGGTGAAGATCTGGGAGTGGAGAGTTGGATAAACGATACCACAAGCCCAAATTGGAAACATACGGATTAGAACTTTTACTTCCTCGATTTGAGTTACAGTACAGATCTTCCAAGGATTGGGAAAAGAACCGGATCTTGTTTCTTGTTCTGTGATAACTGCAGCTTTGTCTAGACACCTGCATAGATTATAGATACAAAATGAGATTAACCAAGTTTTTTCCTGTAAGTGGAAGCTTAAGGAAAGAGCAGAGAATTTCCTGTAGCCGTCAGTGTGTTCCATCTTCCTGCTTCCTGAGATTGCAGAGTTCTTATCTGGTGTTTCGTAGAGAACCGTGTGGTCTTCAGGGAGCTTGAGGTTCAGTTTCCTATATGCAGCTACAAGAACTTGGAAAACTCTTGTAATTGGGCTACCACTGGGTTTCTGAAACCTATAAAGAAAAGTTCCAGAGAAGAAACTTGCTATAGAGAGTCCCATGAAGACGGTGGGTATCAAAAGCCCCAAACCCCAACCACATTTCTCTTGAACCCAGACAAGGAAAGTAGTTGAGATGAGTGAACCAATGTGGATAGAGAAGAAAAACCAGTTAAAGAAAGAAGCTTTTTTAACTCGTTCACGTGAGTCATTGTCATCAAATTGATCAGCACCAAAGGATGAAACGCATGGTTTAATACCCCCAGTTCCAAGTGCCATAAGGTAAAGACCAGAAAAAAACACTGCATATTGAACAGGTGTTGCTGATGGGCATAGGGAGCCACTGCATTCAGCTGGCTTTAAACCCGGAATTGAAGCTGAAAGTGTCAACACACTCATTCCCTAAACCAGATCAAATCATAGACCATTAAGCAAAAACAGCAATAATCTATCGTTGTAGTGAAAAAGAGGGTTTATTACTTACCATGACATAGATAGCAGAGAAACCAGCTATTGTCCAGTATCTACCCCAATAAGCATCAGCCATTAGAGCTCCAATAAGAGGAGAGATATAGCATGTGGCTTGCCATAGCATGACATGTCTAGCCGCAGAGACATTGGTTTCATGTAACTCAGTAGTGAAGTAAGTGACTAAATTCTTAGCAATACCAAAGTAAGCCAAACGCTCGCAGCATTCGTTGCCTGCACACACCAGCAGAGACCAGATTGGTTAAAGACTAGGTAAGGAGGATAAGTATTACAGATTCAAAAGGAAGAAAACAAAGTGTATTGTACCAAGAATGAATGGACAAGCTTTCCAGGTTCCTGTTTTTTTCTTTAATGGTGGATTTCCGTGCATATCCACTGAACCATCTTCAGCATATAAGCTCACTTCCTTCTAATCAAACAAGAAAACTAGAATCAACTACAATGGATTGAATCAAAAACAGCTTGAAACTTGATTTTAACCTCTTTGTTCAAGCAAAACAAAAAAAGGCATTGTTCATGAAATGCAGGCGAGAAGAGATACAGTCTCTGAGCTCTGAGCCAAACAGATTTAGGAACAATTTGGAATTGAAGACATAATCAATTTCATCAAAACATAAATTCAAGAGACGATGGAGGAAAATAAAAAAACAATCACAATTTCCCCCAAAGTAAATTGGTAATTAGGTCAAAAGTATGAGTAAAGCGAGGATCAGAGAGCGAACCTGTAAAAGAGATTCTTCGTTTTGGAGGAGTAACCTTTCTTCTTCGATGGAAGCCATTTTCGAGGAGAAGCTTCTCGTAAGACAATAAAACTTGTAGAGGAAGAAGCAGTTATATGGATTCTTGAGCTCATCTTTGTCGAAGTCGTTGGTGTCTGGTGAGAGGAATTAAAAAAACAAAAGATGTTCGTGAGCACGATGAATTATTTAAATACTAAATGTATGACCCATGCAACAAGCCGAAACAATATAAGATTTTTTAATAAATTCAGGTTTTATTTTGTTTTAAATGTCGAAATATTTTTGTGTACGAACTATAGTTGTATTCGGGCATGCCGCATGTCCCGTATAATTTATTTAATTTTTAAAATAAAATCGAATAATGGGCTTCAACTAAATCTAGCAGGCCTATTGGGCCTTAGTCAATTTAAACCCACATTTTAATACTCTTTTTCTCGTGTCGTTTCAGGTTTGGGAGATAAACTAAAAGATCTTCGAGCTCGTCAGATCTAAACCCTAATCCATCGTCAATTCCTCTGAGCTTCCCTGAAAGGTAATTTAATCACTCATCGTTTTCATCATTTATCTCCGATCACCTCACTGTTTTTCTTCACATTTCTAATTTCGTTTATTCTCGAAGAGAAACCCTAGAATCTAATTTAGTCCCCAATCCTTAATTTCGTTAATTTATCTTGTTAATTTTTGTTGTTTTTCCCCTGTATTTATCATATTTATTATCTCTTTCAATTTTTTTTGGAAGAAATATGAGCTTCATCAAGCTGCTCAACAAGCTTCTACCATTGAAGATTTGGTCGAGGTCTTTCTCCTTTGCTTTGCTCGCAGACTCTCAATCTCAGGACAGAATCCACCTTTGGGCTTGAAAGTAAATCTCACAAGCCTTTGGGCCTTAGTCAATTTAAAACCCGTCAAACGCACGTTCTAATACGCTTGCTTCTCTTGTCGTTTCAGGTTTGTAGAAGAATCAGAAGACCTTCGAAACCCTAATTCATTCCCAATTTTCTTAAAAGGTAATCACTCAATTTTTCTGATTTTCATATATTCTAGTAACTTCGTGAATTTTAGAATTGAGATTCTAGAATCTAATTTAGTCTCGAATCCTTGATTTTGTTCATTTATTTTGGTTTTTGATTTTTTTTTTTTGAAATGAATTTTGCTATGTTTTATTTAATTTGGGCAATTATTAATTAAAATTAATTTCAGTTATGTCGCTAACGGTTGCTTTTCCTCACATTAATTAGTGCGCTTGATTAACTTCGAGTCCAAGGAGGACAGTAATTACTATTCCATTCTAGCTCTCATTTTTTTTTACCGTTACTTATTTCCTTATTTTGCATATGAATGAGAATGAGTCTACTTTATTAACTTCGTGTTCAAGTTGAACATTAATTAATACTCCAGCTGTATTTTTTTACCGTTTCTTACTTTTTTTCCTTATTTTGCATATGAATGATTCAATTCCAGCTGTCATTTTGTTACCGTTACATGTAATTTATTAGTTATTTCCTTATTTTATAAACTTCGAGTCCAAGTAGCAGATCCCGTTCCAGCTGTCATTACTTACATTTTCCTTATTTTCACTATTTTTCTTCTATATAAACAGCTCCGCTTCATCATTTTTCATTCATTTTTCATTTTTTCTTTTGGTTCTACAGCGACTAATCTCTGGGTTCTCTGTTCGCTTTACTCTCTTGCGAGGTTAGTTTTGATTTCTTTGTGGCTTTACTCTCTGCGAGTTCTCTGTGGTTTTTCTCTCTTTGTTAAATTTGGTTTTGTTATTTCTTTCGCAAACCCAATTTTTTCTCGATGTTTTTCACAACGGTTCCGTGTTGTTTGAATTTCAAGATTGTAAATTTTACATCCGATTTTTTATACGATTTGGTCTTATTTTTCAGACTTTCGAGATCTTTGTGGGTTGAGATATATTTTGTATGTTGTTTTCCGATTCTTGTACCCACTTTTCAAGTTTAGGGTTTATTTCGATTCTTTAAAGTATTTTTCTTTTTGCTTCTTTAATTTTGCTCTTCTATGATCCGATTTTCCTTTTTGTGTTCTGTTCTCTCTTCCCCTTTTTGATTTTGGTTTTTTGATTTGGTGTTTTGTTATTTTGTTCGACATTATTTATTTACTAAAGCCTCGTTCTTTTAATTTCTTATTTTAGATTATCAGGTTCGTTTTGAATTTTGTTTTTGTTTATGTCTTATATTCTGGTTTTCAATTTTGTTTGTTTTCATGTTCTCGTATTATGTTCTCTGTTACGTTTTGGTTTTCATTTTTTGTTGTGTTTTCTGTGTTCTGATTTTTATACTTTGTTATGCTTTGTTTTCTTAACTTGTTACGTTAAGAGAAAAGAGAACGTGTGTTCTATCCTATTCCCACTATTCATTGCCAGTGATGTTATCTGAGGCTTTGAAAAGCAATTATTTTGCTTGTGGGATCGGAAGTCGGATTATTGTCCGGAAAATTCTCATAGCAATCGATGAGATTTTTTAGGCTATGAGAACTCATCCTTCCCAATGTTGGGGGATCTTAAGTTTACGGTAAAACTTAGATTAAACTGGGGAAGTGTTGACCCTAAAATCTTGCTGATTAGCAAAAGTGGGATTAGTATTCATTGCCAATGATGTAACCTGAGGCTTTGAAAAGCAATTTTTTTTGCTTGAGGGAGGAGGGATTAGAAGTTGGATAACTGACCCAAATTATTGGAAATTGTAAGCTGAGACAAGTGTTTTCTAACACTTGCCTGAAGGATCAAAAAATGGGAATGTTGCCTAAATCTTGCCAAGGGATCAAAAGTCCAGTTACTGAACCCAAAAATGTCGGTAATTGTAGTCTGGGACAAGTGCTTTCTAACACTTGCCTGAAGGATCAAAATGAGGATGTTGCCTAAACTCTTGCTCGGTAGCAAAAGTGGGATTAGTAATGAGAGAATTCATTGCCAATGATGTAACCTGAGGCTTTGAAGAGCAATTTTTTGCTTGAGGGAGGAGGGATTTAGAAGTGGGAATGTTGCCTAAATCTTGCCAAGGGATCAAAAGTCCAGTTACTGACCCAAAAATGTCGGAAATTGTTAACAGGGACAAGTGTTTTCTAACACTTGCCTGAAGGATCAAAATGGGAATGTTGTCTAAGTCTTGCCAAGGGATCAAAAGTCCAGTTACTGGACCCAAAAATGTCGGAAATTGTAGTCTGGGACAAGTGTTTTCTAACACTTGCTTGAAGCACCAAAATGAGGATGTTGCCTAAATCTTGCCAAGGGATCAAAAGTCCAGTTACTGACCCAAAAATGTCGGAATTTGTAAGCTGGGGCAAGTGTTTTCTAACACTTGCATGAAGGATCAAAAAATGAGAATGTTGCCTTAATACTGCCAAGGGATCAAAAGTCTAGTTACTGACCCGAAAATGTCAGAAATTGTTAGCTGGGACAAGTGTTTTCTAACACTTGCCTCAAGGATCAAAAAATGGGGATGTTGCCTTAATATTGCCAAGGGATCAAAAGTCTAGTTACGGACCAAGTTATTGGAAATTATAAGCTGGGACAAGTGTTTTCTAACACTTGCTTGAAGGATCAAAATGGAAATGTTGACTAAATCTTGCCAAGGGATCAAAAGTCCAGTTACTGGACCCAAAAGTGTGGGAAATTGTTAGCTGGGACAAGTGTTTTTTAACACTTGCCTACAGGAAAAATTGGGATCAAAACTGGGAATAAAACTGAGGGACGAAAGGTGGATTATTGATCCACAATATTGGAAAGTGTTAGCTCGGACCACAAGCGTTTGATAACTCTTGTTTGAAGGATCAAAATAAGAATGTTGGCTCAATCTTGCTGTGGGGATCAAAAACAAGGGAAAAGATGAAAAACTGGGAATAAAGCTGAGGGATCAAACTTGTCTGAGGGATTAAACTGGGAATGTTGACCCGAAAATCTCATTGCCAATGATGTAACCTGAGGCTTTGAGGAGCAATTTTTTTGCTTGAGGTCGGAGGGATTAGAAGTGGGAATGCTGCTTAAATCTTACCTGGGGATCATAAGTTGGATAATTGGCCCAAATCATTGGAAACTGTTAGTTGCGACAAGTGTTTTCTAACACTTTCCTGAAGGATCAAAATGGGAATGTTGCCTTAATCTTGCTTGGAGGATCACAAAAGGTCGATTAATGATCCAAAATCTTGGAATTGTTGGCTTGAGGGATCAAAAGGTGGATTACTGACCCAAAATATTGGAAAGTGTTAGCTGGGACACTTGCATGAAGGATCGAATAGGAATGTTGCCTAATCTTGCTTGAGGGATCAAAAGGTGGATTACTGACCTAGCTGGGATAATTGTGATCAAAACTGAGGGATCGAAAGGTGACCAAAATGTTGGAAACTGTTAGCTCGGACCACAAGCGTTTGATAACACTTGCTTGTGAAGGATCAAAATGAGAATGTTGCCTCAATCTTGCTCTGGGGATCAAAAACAAGGAAAAGGATGAAAAAATGGGATCAAAACTCGAACAAAACTGAGGGATCAAAAGGTGGACTATTGATCCAAAATGTTGGAAAGTACCACAAGCGTTTGATAAGAATGTTGCCTCAATCTTACCCTGAGGATCAAAAACAGAGAAAAGGATGAAAAAAGAGAAAAATTGGGATCAAAACTGGGAATAAAACTGAGGGATCAAAAGGTGGATCATTGGCCCAAAATGTTGGAAACTGTTACCTCGGACCACAAACGTTTGTTAAAAACACTTGCTTGAAGGATCAAAATCTTGCTTGGAGGGTCAAAACAGAAATGTTGCCTAAATCTTGCTTGTGGAGGATCAAAACAGGAATGTTGCCTAAATCTTGCTTGGAAGATCAAAACAAAAATGTTGCCTAAATCTTGCTTGGAGGATCAAAACAGGAATGTTGCCTAAATCTTGCTTGGAGGATCACAAAAGGCGGATTATTGACCCAAAATGGTGGAATTGTTGGCTGGGATAAGTGTTTGTTAACAACACTTGCTAAAAGGATCAAATAGGAATGTTGCCTAAATCTTGCTTGGAGGATCACAAAAGGCGGATTATTGACCCAAAATGGTGGAATTGTTGGCTGGGATAAGTGTTTGTTAACAACACTTGCTAAAAGGATCAAATAGGAATGTTGCCTAAATTATGCTTTTGGGATCAAAGGCAGATTATTGACCTTAAATGTTGGAAAACTGTCGAAGATTGTTAGCTGGAACAATTGTTCACTAACACTTACCTGAAGGATCATAAAAGGGATTTTGTCCCTAAATTTTAAGGGAGGAGGAATGTGAAGTGGGAATGTTGCCTAAAAGTCCAAAATGTTGGAAATTATAAATGGGATGTCTAAGGGATCATAAGTGGGGAATTACCTAAGATACCGAGAGATCTAAAGTTGTCATAAGGATCAAAACGTGAGACTCTTAAGTGAGAATCTGACCGTAAGATATTGAGCGAGAGATACAAAAGGTGTTGATCGAGGGATTCAAAAGTTTGCCTGGAGGATCTAAAAGTGGGTATTTGTGGCTCAAAATACTAAACCGAACTCAAGATTGGTTTTTGAACCTTTGCTTGAGGGATCAAAAGTGGGAATAATTTCGTGAAAAACTGAGAGAACAACATGACGAGGGATGTAAAGTGGACGAACATGACAAATCGGGAAAAGTATCCCTATGGATTGTCTGAGTTATCCGAAGTAGTCTGAAGGATAAAACAATTGGATATATTTTCCTTGACAAGAGGGATCTAAACAGAACCCAAACCAACACATGCACAATGGGATTAAAAGCTGACCCTAAAATCTTGCCTATGAAAATGGTTCTCACAATATTGTGGAATCTAAACTTGTCGAAAAGGGGAAATAAACAGGAAAATATATCCTAGAATCCTGTTGGAGAGATATACAGTTGCCTAAGGGATGAAAAGTAGAAAAATAAACATGCTAGAAAATCAGTAAAATCCATAGCATCGTTTGTGAAACTTTGCCTGAGGGATCATATTGGGAATAATTTCCCTGGTTACTTGCTTGAGAAAGTTAAAGAACTAGCCCAAGATATCTGAAATTTGTCCAAGGTATCTAAAGTAGCCTGAAGATCAAAACTGGCAATCTGAAAGTAATCCGCTAGAAAGACTGAAACAAACTTCTGATCCCACAATTTGTCTGCTTGTGGGATCAGAACTCGGATTATTGTGGAGAGAATTCACATAGCAATCGATGAGATTATTAGGCTATGAGAACCAATCTTTCCTAATGTTGGGGGGTCTTAAACTTACTTGAGGGATTAAATTTAGAAAGTTGACCCTAAAATCTTGCTCGGTAGCAAAAGTGGGATTAGTAACGAGAGAATTCATTGCCAATGATGTAATGTGAGGCTTTGAAGAGCAATTTTTTGCTTGAGGGAAGAGGAATTTGAAATGGGAATGTTGCTGAAATCTTGTCTGGGGATCAAAAGTTGGATAAGTGACCCAAATTATTGGAAAGTGTTAGCTAGGACATGTGTTTTCTAACACTTGCTTGAAGGATCAAAGTGAGAATGTTGCCTAAGTCTTGTCTGGGATCAAAAGGCTGAACACTGACCCAAATCATTGGAAATTGGTAGCTGAGAAAAGTGTTTTCTAACACTTGCTTGAAGGATCAAAGTGAGAATATTGCCTAAGTCTTGTCCCGGGATCAAAAGTTCAATTGCTCACCTAAAAAATGTCGAAAATTGTTAGCTGGACAATTGCTCACAAACTTACCTGAAGGATCAAAAATGGATTTTGACCCTATCTGAAGTGGACACCTTGACTCTAAACTGATCAAACGTGCCACTGTCTTAAGATATGTCATAGCCAATGATGAACTTTTTGAGGCTATGAGATTGGTTATCACAATGTTTGGGGGGAATCCGAAATTTTTGGAAGGATGAAAAACTGGGAAAATTGGGATCAAAACTCAGAATAAAACTGGGAAAGTTAGCTCGAGAAGTTTGCCTAAAACTTTGCCTGAAGTCACAGTGGGGATGGTGATCCTAAAACTTTGCCTGAAGGATCAAATCAGATTTCTCATAGCCAATGATGAATCTTTTGAGGCTATGAAAATCGATTCTCTTTGTTGGAAGGAGAATAAACTGACCCAAAATTTTGGAAATTAGCTGGGAAAAGTGTTCGTTAACACTTGCTGCTTGAGGGGTAAAAAATGAGAATTTTAACCTTCAACTTTAAGGAAGGAGAAGTCACAAGTGGGGATGTTGCCTAAAAACTGGGAATATCTACAACAAACAGGCTAACTATAGGCTGGAACTTGCCTATATGATCTAAAAATGGGAATAAATTCTTAAACTTTCCTAAAGGATCTAAAAGTGAGAAAATGAAATAAAGAGGTTGGAAAGAGTGAATCAAACTCAAGAACATTGTATCTCAAAGTTACCTTTGCAATGATAAAACAGTGGAAAATATAGGTGCCATTTTGTTTGCAGGTTAATCTCATATTGGATGGCTCAGATGATCAAAACAACTCCAGGTAAGTTTCTCTTTTACTCCTACAAGTTTATGTTAGAACTGGAATCTATAGGTGAACGAACTAGACTGGATTTAGGTTAGAATTGGAATCTATAGGTGGATTTAGATTAGAACTGGAATCTATAAGTGGATTTAGATTAGAACTAGAATCTATAGGTGGATTTAGATTAGAACTGGAATCTATAAGTGGATTTAGATTAGAACTAGAATCTATATGTGGATTTAGGTTAGAACTGGATTTAGGTTAGGTGAAGGAACTAGACTGGATTTAGAGTTAGAACTGGATTTAGGCTAGGTGAAGGAACGAAACTGGATTTAAAAGTGGGAATCTTGGCGCTAATATATTGGTCCTAAAATCTTGCTTGAAGGATCATACACTGTCCGTATGTTAGGGGACATAAACGTTGGCTGAGGGAACAAATTGAGAAATCTAAATTGCTGGAATTCTGACCCTAAAACTGTCCTTGAAGGATCAAAAAACGAGAAAACAATTCCATGATTTCTCATAGCCAATGATGAGTCTTTTGAGGCTATGAAAATCGATTCCCCTTCATAGTCAATGATTAGTCTCATAGCCAAGCTAAAAGGACTTTTCACATCCAATGATGATTTTTTTTGAGGCTCTGAAAACGATTCTCACAATGTTGGGTAATCTTAATGTTGCTCGAAGGGTCAAACATTGCTTTGAGGGATCATAGCCAATGATGAACTTTTTGAGGCTATAAAAAGGATTCTCATATTGTTGAGAAATCCGAACTTGTTGGAAAGATGAAAAAGTGGGAAACATATCTGGGAAAACTTGCCTGAGGGAACTAAGTTGCCGCAAAGATTAAAAGTAAACAGACTAAGAAAGTCCACAAGCTGCTGCCCTTTAAATTTTGCCTGAAGGATCATACATGGGATTACTGTCCCGAGATTTTTCATAGTCAATGATGAAACTTCTGAGGCTATGAAACCGTTTCTCACAATGTTGTTGAAGAATCTAAACTCATTGGAAGGGGAAAATAAACAAGGGAAAATATCCTAGAATCTTGCTGGAGAGATTTAAAGTTGGCTAAGGGATAAAATGTAGGAATAAAAATAAACATCCATGAAAATCAGCAAACTGCACAACATTGTTTGTGAAGTTTTGCCTTAGAGATCAAATTGGAAATTATTTCCTGTAAACTGAGAGAGCAGCATGTTGGGGGACTCTTTGAGGCTATGAAATTGGCTAGAGTTTTAATTTCATAGTCAATGATGAATTCTTTGAGGTTATGAAATTGATTCTCACAGGTCACAATGTTGAGGGGGTAGAAATTGGGAACTTATCTTTATAGATTGCTTAAGGGATCTAGAGTGGAATTACAAAGCAATCAGGTTAGAAAAATAAAACAGATTTGTTTCTTAAACAAGATCAGAACTGAGAATATTTTTCTTCACAGCTTGCTTGAGGGATCTAAACAAGACCTAAATGAACGAACATGCCCAAGGGATAAAAAAATGGGAACAAGCTTGAGAGATGAAGACCAAATTCAGGTAATACTTCACTTTAGTCATACAATTTCACTTTAGGTAATACTTTTGCGTTTGATGAATTAAGAGGTTTAGATTAGGCTGGAATCTATAACTAGACTGGATTTAGGCTTGATTAGATTAAGATGATTATGTTAGGCTTGAGTCTATAACTAGACTGGACTTAGGCTTGGTTCAATTAACATGTTTAGGTTAGACTAGAATCTATAGATGAACGAACTTAGACTGGATATAGGTGAACGAAGTAGACTGGATTTAGGCTTGATTCAATTAAGAGGTTTAGATTAGGCTGGAATCTATAACTAGATTGGAATTAGGCTTGATTAAATTACCATGTTTAGGCTAGACTGGAATCTATATGTGAACAAGCTAGACTGGATTTTTAGGCTTGATTAAATTAAGAGGTTTAAGTTAGGCTGGAATTTATAACTAGACTGGACTTAGGCTTGATTCAATTATCATGTTTAGGTTAGGTTGGAATCTATAACTAGACTGGATTTAGGCTTGATTAGATTAAGAGAATTATGTTAGATTGAAATCTATAACTAGACTGGATCTAGGCTTGATTAAATTAACATGTTTAGGTTAGGTTGGAATGTATAACTAGACTGGATTTAGGCTTGATTAGATTAAGAGAATTATGTTATGTTGGAATCTATAACTAGACTGGATTTAGGCTTGATTAGATTAACATGTTTAGGTTAGGTTGGAATCTATAACTAGACTGGATTTAGGCTTGATTAAATTAAGAGAACTATGTTAGGTTGGAATCTATAACTAGACTGGATCTAAGCTTGATTAAATTAACAGATTTAGGTTAGGTTAGAATCTGTAACTAGACTGGATTTAAGCTTGATTCTATTAAGAGGTTTAGGTTAGGTTGGAATGTATAACTGGATTTAGGCTTGATTAAATTAGCAGGTTTAACGTTATGCTAGAATCTATAACTAGACTAGATTTAGGCTTGATTAAATTAACAGGTTTAAGGTTATAGCTATACTGGATTTAAGCTTGATTAAATTAACAGGTTTATGGTTACACTGGAATCTATAACTACACTGGATTTAGGCTTGATTAAATTAACAGGTTTAAGGTTAGACTGGAATCTATAACTACACTGGACTTAGGCTTGATTAGATTAACAGGTTTAAGGTTAGACTGGAATATATAACTAGACTGGACTTAGGCTTGATTAGATTAACAGGTTTAGGTTAGGTTTTGGAATCTATAACTAGACTGGATTTAGGCTTTGATTAGATTAACATGTTTAAGGCTAGGTTTTAGAATCTATAGGTGAACGAACTAGACGTGAATGAGGCTTGATTCAATTTACAAGGTTAGGTTAGACTGGAATCTATTAGTGAACGTACTAGACTGGTTTTAGGTTTGATTCAATTAACAGGTCTAGAATTATACTAGAATTTATAAGTGAAGGAACTAGAGTGGAAACCTTGTGATATTCCTCATATTGTACCTTATGCAGGTGAAAATCTATAAATTTGCTCCGTTAAAATCTCGAACGATAGTTAAATAAATAAATGATGTGTTTAATTTATTTTAATCGCTAAGTTTTACTAAGGGAAAATGGTAAATTAGACCACCAACTTTGGTGATTTGGTGAAAAAAACCCCAAACTTTAAAATTGGTATTATAAACCACAAACTATAAAAATAGGGGATTTTAAACCATCATTAACTGAACTTTAACGACGTTAGTTACCATTCTCTTTCTTATTAAAACAAATTAAATATACACAAAAAAAACCTATAACAATTGAGATTTGGGTTTGAGGATTCCCTTGATTTGGGTTTCGATCATTAGCT
>KE151134.1:321066-331183 GCA_000411095.1 Aethionema arabicum
ATATATTATTTCCTAAAATTGTTCTGATTATAGAACAACTTTTTGAAAAATATTATCAATTTAAAAATTAAATTAGATCTAAAACGTTATTTATTAAGAAAGGGAGGGCGTATTAAATATTTTTAGAATTAAATTAAATAAATGTTAGCTTTAAAAAAAAAGCGGAAACAATAGAATTAATCGACCGTTGATTGTATATGTCTTTAAAATATGTATATGACTAAAGATAGTCTAGAAAACAATGTCTAATTCACAAAATTTGAAAGCAGATTCAAACCAATGGGGAGGTTTCAGGTTTGATTAATCGCTTCTAACTTTGGCTTGGGCAAGTTGGTCTTTAGATTTGACCTCTATTTTAATTTTTTTTCTCAAACCTCTATTTTAATTTAATTTTGAATTTAGTTAATAATAAATGCTAATATTTTTAGAATATTATCCCATTAAGTACTCTAACACGTCTATACAAATTTAAATAACGTCTAGATGACATATGGAGCATTTAAAACCCCTCATCAATGCTTATTAATTATTTCCTCTCGCATTACATTTGATTTTATAGAATTTTTACATATATTAAGAAAATATTTATTACTTACTTCAATGATTTAATTTGTTTTGTTTAATTCTATATCTACTTATGTGATAATTTCCCATAAATATTCATCTTTTTTCCTCAAAATTTTCTACAATCAACCAATGAAAAAATTAAACATAATAATTTTCTATCTTGATTTAATGGAATTTAGGTATTTAATAATCTTAATTAAATAAAAAATGGAAAAAATCAATTTTTTTGGGAAATAAAAAGTTTTTTGGGACAGATGGAATAACTAATTTTTGTATTCATTTGGTCTTTGTTCAACGAATAAATTACAATTTAGATATATTATAATATTAAAATAAGGAAAAGTCACGGTTTTTTTTTGTTTAACAAAAGAAGCCCATATAAAAAGACTAACTACGCTTTCTTTCCACGTTTTCAAACGACTAGAAGAATTGCAAATTTGCAATGAGATTCTCATTTCACTATATAAACCATTAGCTCCTTCTTCAAATTCCATAAACATTTCCTCTTCATCTACCAAACAAAAAAAAACAAATATTACAGTTTCTTCCCTCAACTTTCAATTACCTCAATTTCAACCCCTGAAAAAAAAAATGGTTTTGTCCAAAACTGAATCCGATGCTTCAATCCACTCCACATTTGCTTCTCGTTACGTTCGCCAATCTCTTCCACGGTAATAAAACAGACTCATACAAAATTCACAACATTTTAAACCCTCAAATAAATTAAAAAGGGTATTTTCGTCATTTTACAGGTTCGAGATGCCAGAGAATTCAATCCCCAAGGATGCAGCGTACCAGATCATAAACGACGAACTTATGCTAGATGGTAACCCAAGGCTTAACTTAGCTTCTTTTGTTACCACGTGGATGGAGCCAGAATGTGATAAACTAATGATGGATTCAATTAACAAGAACTATGTCGACATGGATGAGTACCCTGTAACTACTGAGCTTCAAAACCGATGTGTTAACATGATAGCGCGTCTATTCAACGCGCCTCTTGGTGACGGTGAAGCTGCCGTTGGTGTTGGTACTGTGGGCTCGTCTGAGGCTATTATGTTGGCTGGTTTGGCTTTTAAGAGACAATGGCAAAATAAACGTAAGGCCCATGGGCTTCCTTTTGATAAGCCCAATATCGTAACCGGAGCTAATGTTCAGGTAAACCGAAACGAATTGAGTTATTAAACCGGTGTTAGCTATTTGCTATCTGAATTTGAAAGGGAATATGGTACAATAAACCACAAATTTTGTTGATTTGGTGAATAAAACTCTTAATTTTAAAAATAATTTTTTAGACCATGAACTTTGAATATCGGAGTTGGAATTTTTTTATTTTGAATATTAAATTTAATTATAGCTTTAAAATTTAACAAAAAAAATATATATATTTCAAATTTGGGTAATCTAAACTATAATTTTAAGTTTAAATTTGAAATTTTGTTTTAAAAAACTTAGTTAATTAGAGTTAAAGGTTTAAAACGCCCAATTATGAAAATTGAGGGTTTAAAAATCTATTTTAAAAGTTGATAGTTATTTGCACCAAATGGACAAAGTTTGTGGTCTAGTTTACCATTTTCCCAATTTGAAACTGTTAATTCCGGTTTAGCTATTTACTAGACAATATACGTATAATCCCGGTTTAGGCCAATTTCTTACTCGATTTCTGGTTTAATAACAGGTTTGTTGGGAGAAATTCGCGAGATATTTCGAAGTGGAGCTAAAAGAAGTGAAATTAAGTGAAGGATATTACGTAATGGACCCAATAAAAGCTGTGGAGATGGTAGATGAAAACACGATTTGTGTTGCAGCAATTCTTGGTTCAACGTTAACCGGAGAATTCGAAGATGTTAAGCTTCTTAATGATCTTCTTGTCGAAAAGAACAAACAAACCGGGTAATTAAATTAAACCAGTTAACCACAAATCAATTTGAACCGGTTTGATTCCGGTTTTAACGTTTAAAACGCGAATTTTGCAGATGGGAAACGCCGATTCACGTGGACGCAGCTAGTGGTGGATTTATAGCACCGTTTTTGTATCCGGAGTTGGAGTGGGATTTCCGGTTACCGTTGGTTAAGAGTATAAATGTGAGTGGTCACAAATACGGTTTGGTTTACGCCGGTATTGGTTGGGCTATTTGGAGAACCAAATCTGATTTGCCTGAAGAACTTATCTTCCATATTAATTATCTTGGTGCTGATCAACCAACTTTTACCCTCAATTTCTCCAAAGGTAGAATAATCGAAGTTTTATAAAAAAAATTTATATATTATACTTTAATTTTGGATTTAATGTTTGTCAATTATATAAACCAGGTTCGAGTCAAGTGATTGCTCAATACTACCAGCTCATTCGACTTGGATTTGAGGTAATTAATACCTTAAAATGACTAAATTACCCTTTGAAATTGAAATGTATTCTTTCTTTCACAATATATGCATTTTTTTATGTTTTTTTTCAAAATAAATTAATTTTTCATTTTTCTATAGAAAAAAACCACTTAATTTCCTTTTTTACTCTTATTTTCTACATATTTATTTTGATCAAAATATTCAAAAATGACTAAATAAAATTAATAAGAGTAAAATTGTAATTTTGTATGATTTCTAAGTTATTGTGTAAAAATCTAAAAGTTTATATATATATATATCGAAAGGGAATAGAAAATTAATGTTAAATTATGTGATTAGTAAGCAAATCAATGTTAAATTTTGTGATTATGTAATAATTAATGTTTATTATTATTAAAGGGATATCGAAATGTGATGGATAATTGCCGTGAAAACATGATGGTATTAAGAGAAGGATTAGAGAAAACGGGGCGTTTTAACATCGTTTCAAAAGATAACGGAGTTCCGTTAGTGGCGTTTTCTCTTAAAGACAATAGCCGTCACGACGAGTTCGAAGTGGCTGAAACGCTTCGTCGATTTGGGTGGATCGTGCCGGCGTACACGATGCCGGCGGATGCAGAACACGTTACTGTTCTCCGAGTTGTGATTCGTGAAGATTTTTCTCGTACTTTAGCTGAGAGATTGGTTTTGGATTTTGAAAAGGTTCTTCATGAGCTAGATACGCTTCCGGCGAGGATTCATGCGAAGATGGCTAACGGAGAAGCTAACGGCGTTAAGAAAACGGAGGAAGAGACGCAGAGGGAAGTTACGGAGTTTTGGAAAAAGTTTGTGGCGACAAAGAAGACTAATAAAAACAAGATTTGTTAAAAAAAAAAAAATGTTTATTGAATTATTATATTTTGTTTTTTTTATTTTGATTTATGATCCTTTTTGGACTGTTTGTTTACTTTTTTTTTTTTTTTTAACTTCTGTTTGTTTACTATTTCTGCTCGGAATTTATTTTTTCGTTTTTAAATATTTATGATTTCATATATAAACAAAAAATAAAAATAATACTTTTCGTCACGTCCAAAACTTATTATCTATATTTGATAATTAACTATACACTTTTCTCTATAGTAACTAAATTTGTTTAAAATTGTGATTCCATATATTTATGATTTAAAGTTAAACAAATAATTTGTTTCTCTATAGTAATATTTATGATTTAAATTTGTTTATATTTGATAATTAATTAAACACTTTTCTCTATATTTGATAACCTATTACCTTAATTTTATATTTGCTTACACCGAATTTTATTAGTTAAACACTTTTCTCTATAAAATACTTAATTTTGTTTATTTTTTTTCGATGAGGAAAATCAAATTAAAGAAACGGGGCCCACGAATAATACCGGCGCAAATCTTTAATCTTGTCGAAATGGGGCCCACAAGCGTGCCTACATTTGGGCCCACTTATATAAAAGGTCCTATTAGGGGGAACATGTCTACTAATATAATAAAAAAATCGACCAAAGTAATATAGACATATTACCAACGACCAACGAATTTTGAGTGCCTAGTAAACAAATGCAGATTTATATTTTTGGAAATATGATTCACCATTGACATTATTCTTTTTTTGTTCATATATTTTCTTAAGAAAAAAAAATTATAATTATTTAATATTTATGAACGATCCAGCATTATATGAATAAACTTTATAAAAATAGGTATGCATTTGTATATTTCATTGTTTTGATGGCCCGACCATACTTGGTACTTGTACTATAGTGATTTGATTACGCTACTTCAACTATTAATACAGCAATTTCGAAACATGCATTTACAGATCAAATCAAATCAAATCAGATCAATATTAAAATAAAATATTTTAAATTCTAAATTAAAAAAAAAACAAACAAAATCAGGCAATAATGGAAGAAGGTAAATGTGAAAGGACGTGACACTACACCACCAATAGTGAAGAATGAAGAAAAGAAAATTAAAAAATCAGAATATTAAAATATTGGTCACCAGATAATCTGTTATACAAATTAAAATAGAGAATAATAGAATAAATATTATTGAGAGTTTTACATGAAAAATAAAATTATGATATCATAATATTGAATTTTAAAGTATCATAATATTTTTTTATTTTTGAAAGCCAATATATTTATCAAAATGATACTCAGAGTATTTTGGTAATTGGATACAAATTTCGTTATATTTGATAATTCCTAAAATTCAGAGTATAAGTTGAGATTTTTTAACATTTTGAAAAATAAAATCTGATCCCAATTAAAATAAATATACATTTTTATTAAATCAAAATAAAGCTGAAAAATTCTCCTATATACGACTTTTTGGTTCCAACTATACACGAAACAAAGAGGAAGTAGATATTTCATAAACCACTATTGTCACTTTAATTCGGTGTTTGAAATTATTGATAATGATATTGAACTTTAATTAACTATGGAATTTGTTACTTTTAATTATTGATTTTTGTTACTTTAAATATGTTGCAACTTTACGACTTAATAATTCAATATGTTTTAATATTTTCTTACTATTTTTTAATATATTAGTAATACAGGTAAATTAAATTTTGCAAACATTTGATATGGCATATAGAACAAAAAAAAGAAGCTACGAACTGCATTAATATAAATGTCTTAGATTTTATATACAAAATTTTATTAATTATAGTACACGAGCAGTTGTATTGTACCAAATACAGTTTAGTCTTTTCTTTTTTCGTCACTGTAATTTAGTCTTCTTACTCTATGCATTACTTATATTTTATATTTTTTTTAAAATTAAATTAATTACTTTAAATGTTGGAACACTAGAAAACAGATGACAGCATTGTGTAATATCATAACCTTTAGCAATTATTAAGTCCCCAATCTCTTACCAAACTCCAACAAAAATTCAAACTCTTGCATCTTTTTTCCACATCTGATATTAATGTTAAAAATTACAATAACATATTACTATACTTTATATATGTACAAAATTAAATAATACATTCATCGAACCAAATTATTTTACATTAATATAACGAAAATAATCATATTTTTCTCAATAACTAACCAAAACTTGCAATATCGAAAAATATATTCAACAATTTTTAAATCTGTTACATTATTAACGCAGAAATGCATAGATATTTCTATAACATTCCACGATTTTGTCGTGAATTAGGAAAAAATCTAAAAGAAATGATGATAAATATCAAAATTTTGTATATTTTACACATCCCAAGGAGAAATAAAACACAATCCAACAAATGTTCTTTTACTTTATTTCTTTTCCGTTGACTGTATCGAGTGCAAATTCTTCTTCACCTTCTAAAATTCTCCACTGCTTTTTTTTATTCACTTTGTTTTTATTTATTTTTTTCCAATTTAAATAATTTTTAATTTCAATTTCTTACTTTATACATACAACCCACCAAGATAAATAGACTCATCATTATAATTTTTTCCTCATTCAAATCTCTCAACAAATAATTTTCTTTAAATAAAAAAAAATGAGTGAACTTCTCTACTCTCTCCCCACTTGGGATCTTCATTACCTTGGATCACTCTTCAAGCCTGACTTCAATTTTGGTACATAAATATAAAATTAATATATAGTATTATATTGTTAATATATATATATATATGTAATTACAATTACAATTAATTAAAGAATTTTGTATAAATATTTGTTAAATGTGCTTACAGATGCATGTGGATTCTGGAATGGATCACCGGAAGAGACTTTCCGATCACCGGAGACGGAATATTCCGACGTATCTACAGGTTATCTTGAAGATGCACTGATGGAATTTGGTGAGAGAAGCAAAAGGAGACGTCTCTTGTTTGATGATAAGTTGAAATCTTTTGACACTAATGATATCTACATGCAGGTTTGATTTTCTCTTGATAAATGTATTTATATGCAATTATCATTTCTCATTTTTTTCCCCTCTCATTTCTCAATTATTTGATAAAATGATACATATTTTTATTAATTAATTAATTTGAGCTTGTGAATATGTGTGTGCAGAAGCAATGGGGCATGCTTGAGAATTATAGCTCTACTGTTAGTCCACATTTTAGCTCAGGTGAGACCTACAATTTTTAATTTATATAATTTCTTATCATAATTTATAGTTTCTTGTATGTTTCCGACAAGACATTTAAGTTTGAAATGGTACAAAAACATTTATCAAGAGTATATTATAATTATAAGAAAAATAAAAATAAATAATATACGTTTGGCTTTTATTAATTTGAATATTTAGTTTATATTGCACCTCGCAATTCGAAACAAGAATTATCAAATAAAATTAACGGGATTTTTGAAGCTTTTTTTCAATTATTAAATATATCAAAGTTAAATACAAACGAATAGTTTAAAAAAAAAATACAAACGAATAAATTTAATACTATATACATAAATCAACATGTGAAAAATATTGGTTTTCGTAATGTTAACTTTTTAAAAGACGATCGCAATCATATACTTAATTAAAAATGATTTAAAACAATTTTCAAAATTGAAAAGTCCTAAATAAAGTAAAAACAGCTGTGATCTATTCTAAACAAACTTTTGTTTAATTTATTTTAACAATAATCAGATACCAAGAGTGGATTAAGTAATCCAATATCGACCGTACACGAGTCTCCCGACACTTCATTTACTTCCGACAAAATCTATGTTCGAGAAAAATCTCCAATAATATGTCCGAAAACACCAACCGAACCATATAGTTCTTATTATGGTATCAATAAGAATAAAAGACCGGTCACAAAACTAGTGTATCCTTTTGGAGTGGTGAAACCAGGTGCTAGAGAAGAAGATTTAACTTTAAATGATATCAATAAAAAGATTTTGATGCCGCCTTCTCGACCGGTTCGACATCCGGTAGGAGACTTTGCGGCTCGACCGTGCGTATCTGCTCGTGGACCGGGGCTTTCGGGTAAAGCTGTGGTGGCTCTTACTAGGATACAAACACAAGGGAAGGGTACAATTACTATTATTAGAACTAAGGGGTGAATTATGTAATATTGGTAATTAGTTGGGGGCTGTTATGTGAAATTTGAGGTCTTTTTTGTTTAGAAAGCCAATAAACTAATCATTGGCTTTTATATGAGGATAAACTTTCAACTTTGTATAGAAAGATACGGCCTGAGAGTTTCATTAACTCTCTTTTTTTGTTTCTTAGTTAAATGTTAATTACGAGAGGTTATTGTATAATATATTTACGGAATTATGAATTTAAATATAAATTTTAGTTAAATACTGCAATTTTTTAAGCTTTTTTTTTCTTTTTATCCTTTTCTTTTATCTCTTTTTTTTACATTTAATAAGAGAATATTCATACACTAAAGAAATAAAGAATGATGGTTAGAGGGCAAGAATAAATTAAATAAAGAAAAGTAAAAATACAAAGTTGTATATAGAAATTGAAAGGGTACAAAGTAAAAGGATAAAGAGAAGAGGATAACTACTACAAAAAAAAAATACTACTTTCTTTTCCCTAAAAAAAATACTACTTAATTTTGTGAAAAATGTTTTCGTAAATTTTGATACAATCATCATATTTTCCGTGTAAAATTAAATTGACGTTTTATGTTTATTCATATTGTTACAAGTTACAACATTATGTGTTTTATATTTAAATTTAATTTTCGTTCGACTTGGAATTTTATAACATAATTTATTTTCGTTAAAGAAAACACTTCAATTATTTATTTTTAAATTGTCTGGAAAAAATTATAATTCAAATAAAAAAAAAATTCATAAAATTCAAGTATATAATATACAAATAAATTATTTCAAATTCTCCAACTAATTAATTCTCCGATAATTTCCCAAACTCAAATTAAATATAAGATATATAACGAAAATAAGCGATTAAGACATAAAGTGAGGTATATAATTACAAAGCGACGTCGTGATGACGTAATGTTACGTAGTGAGCATGAGTTATTTGAGAGCTGTAAGGCAAAAACAAAAAGAAGAAAGAAACAAAGAGAAGAAGTGGTCATATGTCTAAGAGCTAAGGCTATGGTGTTAAGTAATGGTATGACTGGTAACTGCATTATATTCACATGTGCGTAAAGTAAAGTCTACATTTTTCAGTTTTTTAGTGACGTGGATTTCTTTAGATTGGAACATCGTCACATTCCCTATTTATTATATTAACATTAAAATTACTAGTGTAACAATATAATATAATTATTTTAAATTTTATTTTGACTATTTATTAGAAGTAGTTAGTTGCCATTTTCTTTTTTTCCTGCGAGAGAGCAACATTGCTTTTGACCTTTTAATGGGTCGGGTCCATTTTGGTAGACCCCCGTTAAATATTGATAATTAATATAAAAAGACTTTGATTTTGAATTCAAATGTTTTATTACTTTATAATTACCTAAACTGTCCACTCTAACCATATAAATTCAATATTTATTTCGCTTTTAGAAAAAAACTACATATAATGATTTTCAATTTCTAAAATGTTATCTCATATTTTATAACCCAAAACTCTAATTTAAATATAAATAAATATTTATTAATATTGTTTACATGGTTAATGCACATATGATATGGACATAAATATGAAATTTTTCAAATTCATTATAAATTTCATATTTGCATCCAGAAATAAAAATAGTTTTAATCATTAAAGACAGAGAACAAGAGAAAAGCCCTTGGGGAAAAAAAAAAAAGAAAAGAGAAAAGCCCAATAAATAAGAGCCCAAAGATAAAGCCGAATCAGAGTCCGTACCTGAGGTTCGGTTACTAATCCTAATACTAATAAAACACAAGTTAGTGAGAGAAACTAACTTTGCATGTCCATTTGACACATCACCATTTTAATGACGTGTCATCACCACAAAAATAGTTACTTTATTTTTAATTAGATAAATCACAATTTTTTAAACAACTCTTTATTTAAATATTTTATTTTACGTTTGTGTTAAAACATAATAACTTTTAATTTATTTGTTAAAAACAAAAATGTTGGTTATACATTAGTTAATACAATTAAAAAATATAATACCATTTGTATTTTAATTTGTCATAGTCTTTTTTTTCACACTCATTGTTTATCATTTTTCTTAACTCAATGTTTATTCTATTCTTTATTTTTTAATAAAATATTAAAACAATTAATCCTAAAATATACGTCTTACAAATAAAATCACACTTTTTCT
>KE151134.1:341074-354761 GCA_000411095.1 Aethionema arabicum
AAAGTAGACTTTTCAAGAGGCTTATTAATAGTTAGGCCTTAAGGGTTACCTACTAAAACAAGCCCATTAGCTTCTTCTTCTTTCTTGAATTATATATAGTTTTTCTTTTTTGCAATCTTGAATTAAATATAGTTGGTGCCAATTTATGATATTTCTATTTATTTATTTAATAGATTAACTAAACTATATGACAAAAAAAACTATTAAATTAACTTGTACGCATATTTATTCGTGTTTTTTTAATGATTTAAGGAGAAAACGTTGATTTTATTTTTCGGTTATTTAATTGCATAATATGGTAATCGACCTACCTAAAGAAAACTACTACTATAATTTAGAAAACAATATCATAACGACGTTGTACCAAAAATTTGATAAATATAAAGTAATTATATTATTTTTTATGTCATCTGCCGGTCTTTAAGCTGCCATTCCCAATTTTTTGTTATCTTCTAATGTACAACATCTAAAATTTACAAACATAAATTTCCAAAATTGATATAGTTATTTTATTTCTTAACTATTTATTAATTTACATTTTATTGAATAAAAAGGTAAAAATTAATCAGCTCATTCAATAAAGAAAAAGTTTAGTGAAATTAAATACACGAGGTACTACATGAAAGTAGATACTATATTAAGAATTATGAAAATAATTTATACATAAGTTTATAACAAAAGGAACATATTATAAAATAATTGGACTTAACGAGTTATATAACATTTTTAAATAAAAAAATTCATAGTGACAAGAATAATTTTTGAATTTTTAATCTGGTAAAAGATCTACAGAAAATATTGTGTAGATATAAATATTTTGTAGAGATAAAGATATAATATATATATATTTACAAATGTCCTCTTTCCCAATTTCGTTTCTCTAAAATATAAAGCGAATTCAGATCTCACGATTTTTCTTCTCTCACAGAAACACCATGAGGATACCGACGACGCTGCTCCTCTTTATCGGAGCTCTCATCTTCTCCGCCACTGGGAGTGTCAGATCCGATGCCTCCGACCACCGTTACAAGGAAGGCGATTTCGTTCCCCTGTACGCCAACAAGGTTGGGCCGTTTCACAACCCCAGGTAAAAACAATATCTATTCTACTTACGCTGTGTCGGTAGGTTTTTCTGCGAGGTTTCGTAAAAAAATTCCTTAGATCTTAGTATAGATCTGAGATCATATTGGGATCCAAACGGAGGATGAGGAAATTGATCGTTGACTATACATGCGATTCATGTATGTGTATTGAGTTTATATCAAATTAACCAGTGAGACCTTGAAATTCGATCATGCTCTAAATGTGTGATTTAATTCAGGAAATTGAATAGAGTAAATTTCATTTGGAATGTTTAATCTGGCGTGATGATTGATAGATCTTTCGTTATCTTGCGCATCCGTCTTAGATTTTGATGCCATTTAACTGATTTAAACTTCTGTTTGATGTTGGTCGCAGCGAGACATATCGGTATTTCGATCTACCCTTCTGTGTTCCAGGTACGAGCATGGTTTGTACTGAACCAAGACTTGTTTGATTTCAGTTATATGGTCAATCCAATTTATGATTTCTCATTGTAAATCCGTCACTAAGCTATATATACTCTATTTTGTGTGTGTGGAAGCTTAGGAATTTCACATTTGATCCCACATTTCGTCTGCTTAACGAAAAAATTGGAATTGAGAAAGTTGACTGCGATTTTCTATTTTTCTTTTGTTGTCTGATTCTTGTTTTGATTACCAGAGGGTGTGAAAGACAAGAAGGAAGCCCTTGGCGAGGTTCTGAATGGAGATCGCCTTGTTAGTGCTCCATACAAGCTAAACTTCAGAGATGAAAAAGACTCAGAAGTATACTGCAAAAAGAAGCTCAACAGAGATGAAGTCGAACAGTTTCGAAGGGCTGTTGAAAAAGACTACTACTTCCAGATGTATTATGATGATCTGCCTATCTGGGGATTCATTGGAAAGGTTGACAAGGAGAGCAAATCAGATCCGAGCGAGTTCAAATATTTCCTGTACAAGCATATTCAATTCGAGATTCTATACAACAAGGACCGTGTGATCGAAATCAATGCTAGAATGGATCCTCATTCACTTGTGGATCTCACCGAGGACAAGGAAGTCGATGCTGAGTTTATGTACACTGTGAAGTGGAAGGAAACTGAGACTCCTTTTGATAAAAGAATGGAGAAGTACGCCATGTCTTCTTCTCTTCCACATCACTTGGAAATCCACTGGTTCTCCATTATCAATTCCTGTGTCACTGTCCTCCTTTTGACTGGTTTCCTTGCAACCATCTTGATGCGTGTCCTCAAGAATGATTTCATGAAGTAAGCTCCAAATGTTGAGTTGCTATTCTTCACGCTTGATTTGACGATGCATATTTCTGTTCCTAATCTAACCTTTTCTCCCCATCTTCAAAGGTATGCTCAAGACGAGGAAGCTGCTGATGATCAAGAGGAAACTGGATGGAAGTACATTCATGGTGACGTGTTTCGGTTCCCAAAACAGAAATCTCTTTTTGCTGCATCTCTCGGTAGCGGTACCCAATTGTTCACTCTGTAAGTTTCGTTACACCTGACTCACTTTCTCACATATCTCTTTTCTTCTTGCCATTACTAACCATAATATTTCCATCGCCTTCATCAGCACCATATTCATTTTCATGCTTTCACTTGTTGGAGTGTTCTATCCATACAACCGAGGAGCTCTCTTTACAGCCTTGGTCGTTATTTACGCTCTCACATCTGGAATTGCCGGATACACCGCTTCCTCTTTCTACTGTCAACTCGAAGGAAAGAACTGGGTATGCAATGCATAAACCTTTCCTCAAACAACCCCCAACAAAAAGAAATCAACTTATCATTTTCCTCCCTTCTTTTTTTTTCTTGGCAGGTGAGAAATTTGTTGCTAACTGGAGGTCTCTTCTGTGGCCCTCTGTTCCTCACCTTCTGCTTCCTAAACACCGTCGCCATCGCCTACAGTGCAACCGCTGCTCTACCCTTCGGAACCATCGTGGTGATCGCCCTCATATGGGCACTAGTCACTTCACCTTTGCTTGTATTGGGTGGTATCGCCGGTAAAAACAGTAAAGCAGAGTTCCAAGCTCCATGCCGTACAACCAAATACCCCCGTGAGATCCCACCACTTCCCTGGTACAGAAGTGCTATACCTCAGATGGCCATGGCCGGTTTTCTTCCATTCAGCGCCATCTACATCGAGCTATACTACATCTTCGCCAGCGTCTGGGGCCACCGCATCTACACAATATACAGCATTCTATTCATCGTCTTCATCATCCTCTTGATCGTCACCGCTTTCATCACTGTTGCACTCACTTACTTCCAACTCGCTGCTGAAGATCATGAATGGTGGTGGAGGTAAGTCTTCTCTTGTTGATTTTTAAATCATAAATCAATCCCCTTTAGGACTTCTTGATAAAATCTGCATTGTTATTGTTATTACGATATTGCAGATCATTCCTATGTGGTGGATCGACCGGTCTGTTCATATACGCGTACTGCTTATACTACTACTACGCAAGATCAGACATGTCAGGGTTCATGCAAACCTCGTTCTTCTTCGGATACATGGCTTGCATTTGCTACGGCTTCTTCCTCATGCTCGGAGCTGTTGGCTTCCGCGCCGCTCTCCTCTTCGTCCGCCACATTTACCGGTCGATTAAATGCGAGTAATATGCACCTGCCTTACCCTTCCAATGAACGATTTTTGGTAGTATGAAGAAAAAAGATCCATAGGTAGACAACAAAAAAAAGGAAGAAACTTGTTTTAATGGTCGAATCTGAAATCTGAAATCGAAAACCAATGTTTCTTAAATTCTTCTTAGAATATATTTACGGAAATTGGTTTTTTTTTTTTTTTTGGTTTGGTTTGGTGGCGTTTTGGTAATTTGGATGTGATATGATTAGAAGAAGAAACTGTGTTAGGTAAGTGACGTAAGTCTCTCTCTTCTCATCTTCTGTACTGTTTTTTTTTGGCTCGGGTAAATTAATTAGCTACTTTGTATCTTCTTTTGAATGACGAAAATACACCTGAAGCTTTTTAAAATTCTTCTGAACTCTTTTATATGATTATATCGTGAGATAGGTCAGTTTTGGTCATCGATTTGGGTTGAGTATTGTGGGCCATGAAAGGCCCATTAAACAAGAATATAACGTCGTGTCAGATTGAGAACTTAGCAGCATGACGAAAAGGTAAGGCGTGCTTGTAATGTTCTGGTAGGGTTTATCTAGAATTATTATTATTACACTTAATTTTTCGATTTATTTATTTTATTAAAATGCATCTTTGGGATTGACGGTAATAATTATGATATATTCTGTAACGAGCCAAGTCTTAAAGTGCTTTTCAGTTTTCACACTTTAATTTATTTTCAAATCTAAATAATTTGAAAAAAAATGTATATATGTAAAAGTTAATATTCTAAAATAAAAGGCAATGCATAGCGTGGGTTATTATTCTAAACCACTTTTATTTTCACATAACTAAACCACTTTTGCAACAAAGAAAAAATTACTATTTACATATTTAATTTGTTTAACCGATTACCATTTCGGTTTTAAAGATTTTTTTATTTTCTAAACATACACCACTTATAGAGTTATAGTTATATCAAGGGAATTCCAAACAAAAACTTGTAGAAGCAAAAGTTAAAATAAATACAAAATTAATAATTAAAAAAAGTGAAAAAAAAAGCAGAATGTTTTGACAAGAATTGAAGAGGGAAGAAAGTACTGAACAATCATTTGAAAACTGTTAGCAAAAAATGGTAAGAGAAACGCGTGCCATTCCCGACACCTGCTGGTCCCCCTCCCGTTTCGTTTTAACCTTAATAATAATTATTATTATAATAAATATGAGGAAGGTTAAAAAATAAAATAATAATAGAAATACATAAAACTGTAATTTTTAAAAATGACGGTAATTGAATGATTATCTTTTTCGTGTTAATTATAATTATGGATGAAGTTTCCGCTAATGTATATGCTTTAGTTAGCCTGATATTAATTTTTTAAAAAAATTTTAGATATGATTTTTGTATATATATATATTTGAAAAAAGTTTTATATACGTTTATATTATTATGTTATGGATTTGGTGTTTGTATTTTAATGATTTATTAACCGATTTGAATATATGCGGATAGATAAAGTTTGAACACTTTTTTTAACTTGGTATATAAAAATTTATCTGATTATTGGCATAAGTGCACATCATATATAATATAATTATGTCTTCATTTTTAAAAATATTATATCCAATTATTAAAATTATGATTCAAAACAATATAAGATTCTTGAAAGAGATTTTTAATGATTTGAACTCTCAAATCATGCTTGGTTGACGATTGACTTTTACACATTGAAAATCCACTACATTTTATTAGAGCATGATCATAGTGGAATTTTTTGAATTTTAATGATTCTTTTTTTCTCTTTCATAATATTGTATATGATTTTTTTTTTAAAATTTATCATTAGATTGCACATTGTATTTAAAATATTGAACAGTGAGAGTTATATTAGAGTTGTTTTTTATAAATAAATAGATAAATAAAAATTGTGCAACTAAATTCATATTCATCATAAAAATACTAATAAGCTTCTGTAGTTAAAACAAAGTTACAAAAACAAAATGAATTTTAGACTTATTAATTGTAACTTTTTTTTTTGAGGAAAACATTAAAATTTTAGATCAAAATATGTATACATTTTAAAGCTCGTACAAAAATAAATAAATTATATGAAATATTATCTCTACAGATTTGGGACGCTACTAATGGGAAATGGTCTTTTGACATACCAATGATTTAAGATTATATTATATGTGATTATTTAATTTTACCACCAAGACAATAGCATGATATACATCTATTAATAATCATATAAAGAAATACTATTACATAATTTTCATTTATTTAGTAATAGGTTGACGTGTAAATGCACCTACTCAACTATAGTCAATTGAGTACATATCTTAGCGAATGTACTTTTGGTCGTGTGTCTATAAAATATTACGATTGATACGTATATATACGCCTCTTTACATTAACGTATATATATTTATTATTTTATGTATACGATGTATAATATTATCCCTTTGATATCTAACTAATCAATGAATAAAATAAATTATTAAGAAGAATATATATTTAGTTTTTTCATTAAATCAAAATTTACTTTGGTTGATAAATTATATCCAAATTGACTTATATATATGTACTATGTAGGATATCTTCATATAAGTAAAGTAACTTAAGTTTTATAATTATTTGCTAGCTAGGCCAGTCGAATAAACTAATTATCCGGTCTAGCTAATTTTTAATTTTAAGTATAGATATATCTAAAATATTTAATTTAAATATATATACTCTATATTAGCATAAGTAGTGGTGGAAAAGAAAGAAATTAATAATAAAATAAAATTAAGGGCTAAGGAATCATAACATCTCATGGCACTAAACCACGAGCTAATTGATGTTGTTTTTTTTGTGGGACCTTTTTCACTATATTACTCTCCACTATTCGTTCCTTTTTAAAATTTAATTTTTATTTATAAATATAATTCATAAATTATACTTTTATGTCACCGAAATGTTATAATATACACACTATATACATAGTCGGATGAGCTTTAATAATTTGCACTAAATTGAAATGAAAACAAAAAATACAAATACTAATTAAGAACTATAAAATGAAAGATATGAATTGGATTGGATTAATAATAGTAGAGACTTAAAGTTATTGTAAAGAACAATCTACTTTTGCAAGAATATTTACAAATATAACTATTTAAAAATTATCTGAAAATGTAATTTCCTTCGAAATGAAAAATGAATGGACAAAAACAAAAGTACTTATTATATACTGTTTATATAAAATTGTTACTGTTTATATTAATTGTGATATAACTATAATGCTGCTCTCTTAATTATAACCTGTGTGGTTATATGCTAAAGTCACAAATGATACTACTGTGTTATATATAGAAATATAAAATAACAGAAACATATATTTGTGAAACAAATATATAAATATGGAGTGAGATGGACATGTAATCATAAAAAGGATAAAAGTATGTGAATTGGAACATGACATAAAGGTTATATTTATGACATATAATATGAAAATAAATCACATTAAAATTAAGTGAGCAACATTATAGTTACACTATAAAGTTTTGTATTGTAATTTGTAAAGTCACATCTCTCTGTTCATTTCCTCACGCCTCTCTGCTTGAGACAGTGAAGTGAACCTTGGATCAAACAATATTATATACATCATATAGTATAATTAAAAAAATAAAATAAAAAAATCATATTGATTATGGTCCCAATTATTTACAAAAAAAAAATACACCTCACCAAACATTTACTTTACAAAATTACAATGATTCCCCTACAAAATTTCATTTTTAATTTAATGATACTATCAAGTATATAGCAAAATAATTTATACAAATATTATCATCTTATCACAATTTCAATTTAACTTTGTTCAAAATATAAAATTATATTGTGTAACAAAATTTTTAAAAAAATGTTACTCTCCAAATAAAAAATGATTAAAAAACATTATTCCATTAAATCATATAATTAGTACAAAAATCATCATTCTCCGCCACAATGGATTATAAAATTACAAATCTAACTAAACAAATAAAATAAAACAATTATCGATAGAATGTTGATATCTTTGTCACCCAATTTTATAACATTATATAATAAAATTATAAATTTAAAAGTAGCTTTTATTTGAAAAAGCCCTTTTCTGCCTCTTCCTCTGCTTTGGCATCCCCTAAAAAAAGAAACAAGTCCTTATCATCTAAACCCTTTCACTCACTTCTTTCTTCATTCTCATACTCCAATGGCGGATTCACCTGTTCGAGTTCGGATCCGATTCTCCTTCTTCTTCCTCCTCCTTACTCATCTCCCTCTCTCTTCCACCTCCTCAAATCACCAAACACCACAATCCTCCATTAAAACCGATGCAGCATCTCTCCTCTCCTTCAAATCCATGATCCAAGATGATCCCAACAACATTTTATCAAATTGGATCCCTCAAAAACTCCCTTGTCAATACTCCGGCGTCACTTGTCTCGCCGGAAGAGTATCTGAGATTGATCTCTCCGGTTCTGGACTCTCCGGGATTGTCTCTTTTAACCCTTTTGCCTCTCTTGATACTCTCTCTGTTCTTAAACTCTCTGAGAATTTCTTCATCTTAAACTCAACTTCTCTTCTTCTACTCCCACTTAGTCTCACCCATCTTGATCTCTCCTCCTCTGGTCTCATCGGAGCCATCCCTGAAAACTTCTTCCCCAAATACACAAATCTTGTTTCTTTCACACTCTCTTACAGTAACTGTACTGGAAATTTACCAAAAGATATTTTCTTGGGAAGCAAGAATCTCCAAACTCTTGATCTTTCTTACAATAACATCACTGGCTCCATGTCTGATCTCTCAATTCCTCTATCTTCATGCGTCTCCTTGTCGTTTCTTGATTTCTCTGGGAATAGTATATCTGGTTCTGTTCCTGACTCGCTTGTTAACTGTACAAACCTCAAAAGTTTAAATCTTTCTTACAATAACTTTGATGGGCAGATCCCTAAGTCGTTAGGTGAGCTCAAGAATTTACAAAGTTTGGATCTTTCTCATAATCACCTCACCGGTTGGATCCCATCAGAGATTGGAGACGCGTGTAAATCGCTCCAAAAGCTCCGGATTTCGTATAATAACGTCACTGGTGTGATTCCTGATTCGTTATCGTCATGCTCTTGGTTACAAATTCTAGACCTTTCCAATAACAACATCTCTGGTCCGTTTCCGGATAGTATCCTCCGGAGTTTTGGAGCTCTTGAAATCTTGCTTCTTAGCAATAACGTGATATTTGGTGAGTTTCCGTCTTCACTTTCGGCTTGTAAGAGTCTTAAGATTGCTGATTTTAGCTCGAATCGATTCTCCGGTGTGATTCCGCCGGATTTATGTCCCGGAGCGGCTGCTTTAGAGGAGCTTAGAATTCCGGATAATCTCGTTACCGGTGGAATTCCATCGACTTTATCTCAGTGTTCGGAGCTGAGAACGCTTGATTTCAGTCTTAATTATCTCAACGGTACAATTCCGCCGGAGATCGGGAATCTTCAGAAACTTGAACAATTCATCGCCTGGTACAATGACCTAGACGGAACAATCCCACCGGAGTTCGGAAAACTCCAAAACCTAAAAGATCTAATCCTCAATAACAATCAAATCACTGGAGAAATCCCTCCTGAATTCTTCAATTGCAGTAACATCGAGTGGATTTCCTTCACAAGCAACAGATTAACAGGAGAAGTCCCTCGAGAATTCGGAGTTCTCTCAAGATTAGCTGTTCTCCAACTCGGAAACAACAATTTCACCGGAGAAATCCCACCAGAACTCGGCAAATGCACCACTTTGGTTTGGCTAGACCTAAACACAAATCACTTAACCGGAGAAATCCCTGCCCGGTTAGGTAGACAACCCGGTTCAAAAGCCCTTTCCGGTTTACTCTCTGGAAACACAATGGCTTTCGTCAGAAACGTAGGAAACTCGTGTAAAGGCGTCGGAGGTTTATTAGAATTCGCCGGAATTCGACCAGAGAGACTTCTTCAAATCCCATCTCTCAAAAGCTGTGATTTCACTAGAATGTATTCTGGTCCAATTTTGAGTCTTTTCACAAGATATCAAACCATAGAATATCTCGATCTCTCCTACAATCAACTCCGAGGTAAAATCCCTGACGAAATCGGCGAAATGATCGCTCTCCAAGTCCTCGAGCTATCTCATAATCAGCTCTCCGGCGAAATCCCTTCAACGATTGGTCAACTCAAGAACCTCGGTGTCTTTGACGCTTCTGATAACAGATTACAGGGTCAAATCCCTGAATCTTTCTCGAATCTTTCCTTTTTAGTTCAAATTGATTTGTCAAATAACGAACTCACTGGTCCGATTCCTCAGAGAGGTCAGCTTAGCACACTTCCAGCAACTCAATACGCGAATAATCCAGGACTTTGTGGAGTTCCATTACCTGAATGTAGAAACGGAAACAATCAGCTTCCAGCTCCACAAGAACTGAAACGTTCTAAACATGGAAACGCAGCAGCTTCTTGGGCCAATAGTATTGTTTTAGGAGTGTTGATAACAGCTGCTTCAGTTTGTATTCTAATCGTTTGGGCGATTGCAGTTCGTGCAAGGAGAAGAGATGCAGAGGACAAGAAGATGCTTCATAGTTTGCAAGCGGTAAACTCAGCAACAACATGGAAAATAGAGAAGGAGAAAGAACCGTTGAGTATTAATGTAGCTACGTTTCAAAGACAGCTTAGAAAACTCAAGTTTTCGCAGCTTATCGAAGCTACAAATGGATTCTCAGCTGCTAGTATGATCGGACACGGCGGATTTGGTGAGGTTTTCAAGGCAACACTCAAAGATGGTTCTTCTGTAGCAATCAAGAAACTGATTAGGTTAAGTTGTCAAGGAGATAGAGAGTTTATGGCTGAGATGGAAACTTTAGGGAAGATTAAACATCGAAATCTTGTACCTCTTTTAGGATACTGCAAAATTGGAGAAGAAAGGTTGCTTGTTTATGAGTTTATGCAGTACGGGAGCTTAGAAGAGATGCTTCACGGATCAAGAACCGGCGAAAAACGAAGAATCTTGAACTGGGAAGAACGTAAAAAGATTGCGAAAGGAGCAGCGAAAGGACTCTGCTTTCTGCATCATAATTGCATCCCTCATATAATTCACCGTGATATGAAATCAAGCAATGTGCTTTTAGATCAAGATATGGAAGCTAGGGTTTCTGATTTTGGTATGGCGAGGTTAATCAGCGCTTTGGATACACATTTGAGTGTTAGTACCTTGGCTGGTACGCCAGGTTATGTGCCACCGGAGTATTATCAGAGTTTCAGATGTACGGCGAAGGGTGACGTGTACTCAATCGGAGTAGTGATGCTTGAGATTTTGAGCGGGAAAAGACCAACTGATAAAGATGAGTTTGGTGATACGAATTTGGTTGGTTGGGCTAAGATGAAGGCGAGAGAAGGAAAGCATATGGAAGTGATTGATGAAGACCTTTTGGGTGTAAGAGAGGGTTCGGAGTCTCTGAAGGAGAAAGAAGGTTTGGTGGGAGGAAATGTTAAGGAAATGTTAAGGTATTTGGAGATAGCGTTACGGTGCGTTGACGATTTTCCGTCAAAGAGGCCTAATATGTTACACGTGGTGGCCTTGCTTAGAGAGCTTCGTGGTAGTGAAGAAAGTAGTCTCAGTCTTAGTATTGGTCACAGTAACAGTCACGGTCACAGTTTTAATCACAGTTATAGTAACAGTACGAGCTCGTAGCGAGGTGATATGAGCTTTTTTTTTTTTTTACTTTTTTTTGTAATTTTTTTTTTCTGTGTGAAAGTGTGGATCAATTTTTCTTTGCAAACCATTTTTATTTTTAAATTTTTTTTAATATGATTGGTACTTATTTTGTACAAAAGTAATTGAGAATTAAATATTAAATTTTACCAAAAAAAAAAAGTGAAAATCACAAAAATTAGGCCAATGAAGATTTGAGGTTAAATATGATAATTAAAATAAATTTATCTGAGACAGACAAAAATAAATTAACTTAATATATGACTCTCTACATATATATATAAGCTCATGGGCTGAATAAATTATCTTTTAGGCCCATGATTATAACAGCCCATGGGCTAATATGCAAATTTTGGCAAATTTCTCAATATATTGTCCACACCCCATACTTTTTTTTCAATCACCCCACCCCATACTCATTTTATGAAAATATTATTTTTAATTGCGAATTCCAAATTGATCAAGGATTTTTTATATAATAAAACATCATAATAAATTTGAACGCATGTTTATTAAATAATATGAAAAAATAATGTTTAAATTTCTTTTTATTTCTTTTGTATATAAATATGGTCAGTTTCTAAACGATGTTTATCACATAATTTTTTTGTTATATATTTATATCTATTTTCTACATATTTTTTGTATTGTTTATAATAGAAGATATGGTACGAAATAAGTAAAAAAATAGTAAGAATAAAAAAAAGTAATATTTTAATCGAATTTCACGTGTGACAGGACATATCGACGAAGGGTGGGTGGGTCCAAATAGTTGAGGGTAATTTTGTAAATTAAACAAAGGGGATTTTGCAGGCGAGCGGGGTATATTTGTCTCTGCAGACCAACACTGCATACCAATCAATACTCTTCTCTTTCTTGTTTTATATTACAAACAATTACATAAATATATAATGATATTCACTTTTCTAAAAGTTTTTTTTTTTTTGTCTCACTTTACTTTTTTTTTACTTTTACTTTTCACTTTCTCTACAACTTTTATAGGTCCTTTTTCCGGAAAATAAAATTATTTTAAAAAAAAAAAGTCCGCACAAGAATATTATTGAAAATATATTAATCTAATTATTTATTTTTGTTTTTATTTGTCACAATTTGAAATTTGTTTCTTATGGCTAACAATGTCACAATGCATGTTTCCTTTCCTGTCTCTGACACTTCTCTTTATACAGTCTTATCTCTTTTATGTAATGTGAAGCAAATTTTGGTCTTACCAAAACATATAATTATTTTATTATTTACATAATTATAATTTTATAAAATGTAGATTTCTTATAAACCTCAATAATTAGTATTTTGTGGAAAAAAATATTAGTATTTGAACTGTCACGTCGTAAAAAATGGTAAAAAAATAAATGAGAGCAACCAAATACATTATTGTCATAATTCACAGTAAAACCATATTAATGATAATAACAAGTGGTAATTATTATTAGCATACATATTTAGTATATTTTCTTGGAGATTTATCTTCATTTTGTATTTTGCATGTTATATGTCGTGAGTGAAACAATTTGTATAAGAAAAGTGATTGAATTATTAAACATCTTATCAACAAAAATTAAAGAAAACAATGGAAAAGAGCTAAATGGAAAATACAAAAATAACTAAAAATTTGTGACATGGGCAAACATTATCTGAATGCAAAAACACAGAACACATAATAATTTTGTATGAAAAAATTAAAAATATTTGAAATAGAATAGGGGAAATATTAAAATTACTAAAGCAAAAATAAGAACAAAACTAAAAAAGACAAATAAAATAAAATAAAAAAGCTTCTAAGTTTTCAGTGCAAAACACAGTTATAGTAAGAGAGGGTCCATCTGTATAATTGATAGGGATGTCAATCGGGCTAGCTCGGCCCGGTCTGGCCCGAAACCCGGGAAGCCCGAACATATTTGAGCCCGAGCCCGGCCCGGCCCGTTTTTTTTCAGGCTTATATTTTGAAGCCCGGCCCGGTTCGGACAGGGCTTCAGGGCTTTTCGGGCTTNTTATATTATCTTTCACATATTTAAGCAAATAAAGACAAATTTCATCTATTAATATACTATATATATTAATCATTTGTTATAATATTTTATATCCACATATATTCTCTCTACACAATACACCATTTTATAAAACTGTAGTACTAATTTGAACTGGTGTGAGAATTAAAAAAAACCAAAATATTTGTATTTGAAATTATTTTCAAATAAATCATATAATGAAAAATGAACTAAAATGTTTTTGGATTGGTAATATATATATATATATATATATATATATATA
>KE151134.1:354813-387018 GCA_000411095.1 Aethionema arabicum
TCAATAAATAATCTCTAATCCTAAATTATAAAAATGAAAATAGAAATAGAAATCGAATCTCTTAACCGTAATTTAATCCAAAAACCGAAATGTCAAACTTTAGTATAGTTAAAAGTGAATAAGATGAGAGGACGGATATGCCCATGGAAGAAGGCATGTCGACTCATCCATCCCATCAAGGAAGTGAAGGGTATTTTTGTCATGGCATAAAAGTTAAGCATATGGTTGTTCCTTTGTGAAGAAAGTATAAGGCAATCCCATGTGATCTTCGTTTTCATGTTAAGCCGTTTCCATACTTAACATTTTATGTTAAATTAATATTATAATCCAATTATTTTTGTATATATTTGTTCCTACGTATAATCTATACTGTGAATGAAAATTCACTTCTTAAGTTGCTTTATCTCTTAATTTATTTAATATAAATTTTAAATTAAATAACAAAAAATGATTGTAAAATAAAAATAACTAAAAATGATAACTTATAATCCACACTAAATTTATAAATATACATATTTTCATGAAATATGATTAATTATATCATATTTTACACCATATTATAGCTTTATGATACCTTTTTTTAAAAATACAGTAAAATTTTACTAATTTGTAAAAGAAGAGAATAACCGACATTTTTTTTAAACAAATACCAAAAAATAAAATCAAGATTATAGATATAAATCATTGTAATTTTACATTATTTCACATATATATATATATACACACTCTTTACTTGTAGATCATCAAATGTAGTTTGACATTTAATTACAATAATATATATATAAAAAAGATGTATTTAAAAAGAAAAAAGAAATAGAAAGTGGCTAAAAGCAAGAAGAGGAGAATTAGGTCTGAAAAAAGAAAGCACTTGAAAGTGAAGCAAAAATGCACATGCTACATACTCTTTTCTATATACAAGATCTCTTCCTAAAAGATTTAAAGTTTAACCCTTTTTTGTACTCCACGTTCTATTGTTCTTCCCTTTTTTTTCTTTATAAATTATAAATAATTAACCCTTAAAATACAAATTAATTAAATAAATTATGATCATTATACATGCATATAAAGACATAAATCTAGCATGCATTATCCATCATCATATTCATAGTGATATACCAAAATGTGTATTAAATTAAAAGAGTTTGGGAAATAAAACCCTACGTAATGTCATACGTCATGATTAATCATATACTAGAGTATATTATAAAATTGAATAAGGGTTTGGGCAATTATGTTGTAGAGAAGGGGTAGTAAATATGGAGTATAAAATGCAGTGTTCTCTCTCTACCTTTCTTTCTGTGACAAACATAGCTGCAGAATCTGCAAACCTCTCTGCAAATGATGAAAACGAGAGAGAGAGGAAGAGGGAGAGGTCACTTTCAATGCAATTGAGTGCAACTTTAAATGCAAAAAACGCCATGATTTTCAGTGCCATATAGTTGAAACGGAGTAACGGGCAGGCATTTGTCACTCTCTTCTTTTATTTCACCCACTTCTCACACATATGAAAATCTCCCTTTTTTTAATGCTTCTTAAGATCTTTTCTTTTATTGGATATAAATTTTTTTTATAATTATTTATACTTTTTAGCTAATGATTAAATTAAATAAAAAAGGATATAAAAAAAATGTAAATTAAGAATTCACACATTGTAAAATGCAAAACATATGATGTTTGAAACAAATATTTTTGTGTGAAAGAATTTTGTTTGGGTTCATCAATGTAATTTTTTTTTAAATAATCATTAATTGTAATGTCTTTAATTTTTCCTAATTTCTTGCTTCGAAATTGGTCCCAAAAGTTTGTACAAAAACCAAACCCACCCCTAATTTTAATTTTTTTTAATAGTGCTTCTTCAATTTCATACGCAAAAGATCGTCTTACTTATTTAAATAAATTTATTATTATTTGGTTTTGTATATATATATCAATCTAACTCTCTCTCTCTCTCTTTCATGTCTCGACATTTCATTTATTACGTATGTTATTATACATCATAGACCTGTCCAATCTAAAATATTTGGTTAGAACTATGAATAATCATTATCACAGTAATATAATAAAATAGTATACTCTCAATTATATTAAATAATATATCCTCGATTATATTTACATTATATATTACATTATATTTATGGGCTTGCACTCCAAAAATCTCCCATTCCTAATTTTTTAATATTTAAAACACTAAATTTACCAATTGAACTACCAATATTTTAATTCTATATAAACGTTTTTAGTTTTATTTTTTCGACAACTATTTTTAATATGTTGTATATATATACTATAAAATATAACGTAATATTAATTTTTTTATTGTTTGAATTTAAATTCAACAAAAAATGAGTGTAAATTACAGGAAAAAAGGGTCTCATTCAATATAAATGAATGTTGTAAAAAGAATTACATTCTTATTGATGGTAAATAAAATCATGAATACATTTTAAATTTTATTTAAAAATAAAAATAAGATAGTAGTTAGAATATTAACCAAAATTTGTTTTAAACAATAAAGTTTATTTTCTTTATCATGATTATAGAACAACACTTTTTGTCCCAACCTAGCTAAAAGATCACACATTGTTTGGTAATGTACCTTGGCTTGTTATAATTATAACCATAACGACATTCATGAACAAATAGTACACTTTTAAAAGTTTTTATCACTCCATATATTAACTCGTCCCAAGCCATCATATCTTACCCACTTTGTATTCACAATTCATATGTTACATATTCAGTATTACTTCTAATTTTTAAATATTATCATTTTTGGTTACAAGAAAACGATGACACATACACACACACACATATATATGTTTTTTTTATAATTAATTTATATTTTAATGTGCCAAATAAATGATACAGGCATATGTATAATATTCTACATACAAAAATTTGATGTTGTTTCCATGTTTTTGAATCTGAATTTATGTATAACGTATTATGTTTTCAGTCGATAACTTAATGTTTTATGGATTTGTCACTTGTATATAATTCAAATTTTGAAACTTATGGATAACCAAAAACAAACTAATTTATATGATTTTATGAATTGTTTATTGTGAATTTTTTTTTCCCAAAACACAATTTGCACAAAATGACAACATTTCCTAAGATTTGTATGAAATATACAGTTGTTTTTTTTTTGTTAAAATATTAAACTAAAGAAGTAAATTTAAATTAAAAAAAAATATTTGGACAGCAACACACAAATATTCTATAATACCACTGGACCAAAGATTATGGGAATTGTTAAAAATATTCGTCTGACAAAAGAACAATTATAACACAAGAACCTAATGGGTACCCAAAATAAAAACAATTAAAATAAAGTTTTAATATTATTTGTAACCTTTTTTTTAAAATAAAACCCTTAATTAATCCGTACACATAAACAAACAATTATCATCACTCTCCATCTGTATTAGCTGACGACATATAACTCACGACAAGAGACGTTTCATCAGCAACCGCAACCGCAGACGCCGCCGCCGCTTGAAACTGTCCTTTACAAGCTTGACACGTCACCTGCATAATCGTTGAACTTATTTTCTTCATTGAATGTTCTTGAAGAAGCTTAGCTCTCTCTAATTCAGCTTTTGCTTGCTGTCTTATCTTTTTAGCGTTTAAAAATTCATTTTCAGCGATTTCTCTTTGTCTCTTAGCTTCTCTTTTAGCTTCTTCGGCTAAAGCTTTCTCCTTTATTGCAATCTTCATGATTTGCTCACTAATCGCCATTTCTTTTATGCTATGATAATGATCATGATGTGATGATGATGATGATGGTGCAATTGTGAGGTTTAAATTTGTGGTTTCATGATGATGGTGAGAGGAATCTTTGATTTGGGATTGGTTTTCTTGATTAGGGTTTTGAATTGAGATTAATGGAAGAAGTTGAAGCTCGAGGTTTAGATTGTTTTGTGATGAGAATATTTTACGGAGAGGTTGTCCTAGTAGAGGTGGAGGAGGAGGAGTTGCGGCTGCTGCGGTTGCGTCGCTAGATGGATTAGTACTAGCGGTTGAAGCGGTTCTAGAGGAGCAGGCTTGGATGGTGACAGCGTTTTGTTGTGGCGGTTGCGGCGGTTCAGTGTTTACTCTTCGTACTGTGCAGTTGTCTTGATGTTCAATAAAACTCTCCACCCTAAACAACAAATAAAAATATTGACTTAAATATTTTTTATATGTGATAAAGTTAAGAATTAAATATTTAAGTTGCTCTGTTTAAAGTTTAAACCTAGTTTGTAGATTTAATAATTTAAGAGTCATAATATATAATTATTAAATGAGTTTAGGTCCACTAATAAAGCCTCATGAAATATACGTTTTTTCTTTATAGTTAGTTTTGGGTCAATATCATTAATACATAGTTAATTAGTTTCTTTTTATGCCACAAAACCAGACAAAATAGTCAGAGAAATTTTAGAGACCTGTGAGATATATTAAATTTAAAAACAAAAAAAATAAAAAATAAAGAATAAAGGAGGAGAGTCAAATCAAATAGTACTAAAAACAATCCATCTTGGTTTTGGGTTAGTTTGAGTAATTCTATTTTTGACCAATTATCATAACAAACGCTATAATTTCTAGTTTTTTTTTTTAAATCATTTGATCCGCAAAAAAAAAAAATTAAATTTTGAGAAAAAAAATTAAAATTTTATACAAATTACTTGAATAAAAATGAAGACTAATTCAAGATATTTTTTCAATTTTTATGGATTAATAATACCAATTCTAATTAAAATATATAAAGTTGGAATCTTGAAGAAATAAGAACCTGGAGAAGACACGACCACAGTCACAAGAATGGCCTCTGGTTCCACAAGTTTTGAGATGAGCTTTGTAATCAGATTGAACAGCATAGCCTTTAGAGCATCTTTCACATACCCATTGCTTATGATTACTATGTTTTCTTCTGAAATGTTTCTTGATTCCTACAAGATCTCCTAGAGCATGACAAGGATCATGATGAAGACAAGTTGGTTCTGGACACACATAGACTCGTTTCTTTATCTCTGTACTGTTATCTCTCTTTAGAAGCTTCCATGGCACCTTATGCCTTCTCCTATGCATCTGTAGATTCTGATCTCTTTGAAACCCTTGATTACAGATCTCACATATATATCTGTCTGATTCAAGAAGTGTTCTTGGTGATAAAGACACAACTTCTGCATCTGGATCTGAAACAACACAACCAAATCAAAAGTTCAATAAAGTTGAGTTTTTTAAGGGGGTTTAAGGTAAGACAAAAGAAACCCATAAACTTATAAAATTGAAGATTGAGACTTTAAACTAAACCCATCAATAATACATTAGAGAAATTAAAAAAAGTTGAGATTTTTAATGGGGTTTAAGATAAAACAAAGGAAACCCATGAAAACCCAAATCTTGAAATTGGTTATAAACAACAAAAAAGTTTAAAATTTGATTATTTATTTACCTGGTGTGCCTGCAGGTCTTCTTTTTCTCTTCTGAGTGGATGTTTCTGTGGTGTTATTGATCCCATTTTCTGAAGAAGAGAGGAAAGGATCAGAAGAAGAAGATGAAACTACACAACATGTGTTTATGTTTGTGTTGTTGTTGGCACCATTATTATTCAACATCAGTACTGCCGTTTCTCTTCTCATCAATTACTACTTTTTTGACTTTGTGTTTTTTGGATTTCTAGAGATTGATTTGATGAAACAACAAGACCAAAACCCCCAGACCCAGAAAAGACACAACAAATATTAAAAAAGAAAATAAAAATTTTCAATCAATTTTGAACATAGTGGGAAGTGTTCAGCTTTATACTAAGAAGAGGAAGAGTAATGAAGAAAGAGAAAGTTAAAAAAAACAAAAAAAAGGTTCTTTTAAGCTTTCTGCAACCAAAGCTTTAAGCTTTTTCTTCCTTAGGCTCTCTTCAAAGTGTTTTTTTTTCTTATGTTATATGATGAAAGCTTTTACTTGGGTCACTTTCTCTCTCTAGCTTCTCTCTCTCTAAGCTATATTTTGACTCTTCATCAAACTTATTTTGCTTTCTCTCTCATGAAATTGAGAAGAAGTAAGGGGTCATTGATGCCTATATTGCCTCTGCTTATAAAGCTCATTCCACTGTTTCATCATTACATACAATCTATACATATAGTAGACAGAAATAGATATAGAGATAGAGAGAGAGAAATAATTAAAGAGGTATTTATTTAGAATTTACTTTTTGTTATTTTGTATTTATTTTTTATAACTTTGTTTTTGTTAGAGAGTAGACTCATGTTGGTTATGTGGATTTTTGGGTTGGACCCATATCTTGTCTTTTATTTTTCTTTCTTTTTCCTTTTTAATGAAATTGTCTGATTTTCTTCAAACTTCATTAACCATTTTTAATAATTCCAAAACGTTTTTATTTTTTTTTTGTAATTATTTACATTTATTATATTTTCTCTCTAACAATTTTAAAGACTTTGAGATATCATACGTCCACATGCAAGTTTTTACTTTATTATATTACTTGTTAGTAATATATAACATTTTCTGTGATATTAGTTGATTCAATCATTAGGAGAATTTGTAATTTATGTTTATATTCAAAATTATAGATTTGAAAATATCATGTAATACAAAATGAAAAAAAAAATAGTTTATTAATAAGATTCAAAAATTATAAAAATGAAAAGAGTGTGATTATACATCACTACTATATAATACAAAGTTGCATTAATTAAAAAATTCCAACGATATATAGACAATATTTATAAAATATTTGTCATTATAACTGTTGGTATGAATGTTATGTCATCATGTTTCTAAGGTTGGTCCACATCTACATGTTGAGATTCTTTTCTAATTCCACTTGAAAACAAAGGATGGAGATAGAAAAGGGTATATGGTACTTATGAATAATTGCATGGAATATCAAATTTTTATAAGTTTTACAATAATTCAGAGACAATATTTTATTTTTTCTATTTGGATTATATATTTGATGTAACAGTGCCCATACAGTTAATTATGGAAGAAATAATAAAAACAGAAAATATAAATAAATTAAATTACATTATTTTTGTCTTAAACCAAATTACATGAGTAAAGAAATAAATAACATCAAATCAAAAGTAAATATGTTATGTGTAAATATATTATTATATATGGAGTGGGTATATACTTTACATGATTAAATTGGGTGTTGATTATTATATAATAAAATTGGATCTCGCACGTGACCTTACGTCTTGCTCACGTGACCCTTTTCTTCTCCACTCTCCACTGTCGTTTCCTTTTTAGTCTTTTTGCCTTTCTTCATAGGTCCTTCCTTCGGAAGCTTTCATTAACAGATCTAAAAATGAATGCATAAAATAAAAATTTATATTATAAGAAAAATTACTATTTCGAATTCAATACAATATAAATTTAACTGATCCAAATTTCTAAATTATAAAAAAAAAATATTTGATGAATATACACCGTACCAAACATCCATAATTTTTCATCAATATTTGTTTATAAATTATGAAATGTAATTCCCGTCGCTCTAATTTTAATTTATATTTCCATGTTCCATTGTAACTTTTTATTAATTATTTTTGTAGGAATAATAATAAATGGAACGATGCTTCATTGGATGTGTTTGTCAGTTGCCTAAAAATTGGTTCAAAAGGAACCGAAAGGCAAAAACAATGAAAATGATGAAATTAAGGTTATTATGTAAGGGATACATAATTATATAATATATAAAAGATATTATATGATATGATTTGAATAGGGTGACAGCTTTATACGAAAGAAGTGAGAATGTGTTTGTAATCATTTCTTAAGCTGAGCTTAATATCTCCTTAATCTCACTTAAACCACTTACTTCACTCCATCTATTATTTTTTTCATTTTTTAAGTACGTACCAATCCATACTATATTCAACAATAATTTAAAACAATATATTTATTACATAATTAACAATTTAATTTGCTTTCATCTCGATCTGAAAAAACCATATATCATATATATAAATTGAAATTATAAACCAAAGTATCTTATTTTAAATATAGTAATTTCATATGCGTTTTAATTGGTTATAAGGATGTTAATTACTTCATTAACAAAATCAAAATTTAAACTACAAACATTATATTATGTCTCATACCTAACAAAACTATATACTTAAATAAATAAAATTGTTTTCGATTAGAAAGAATCTGTCATTTAGTCTATATATTATTACAAGGTGGACCGTAGGTCTTCAATTAGAATATCTTAACAACTCTTGATAGAATCATATAAATATATGATAATAAAAAATTGGATAATTATAAAATCAATGTAAGAAAACAAGGAATATAAATAATATTAAAAAATAAAAATAGGATCAAATTGAGTTGTAAAGAAGGATCAAGTCACATGCTCTAATTTTACAAAGCAAATAAAATGCCATCATCTCACCCAACTCCTCTTCCCCTTTGATTCTCTTTTTTATTTATCTTTGCTTTTTTTTCATGTCCTCATTTAAAAAAAAATATTCTTAATATAATTATATCTTTTAAAAAAAATTAATTAATATAAAATTATACATAAGGAACGATCTGAAAACATCATGACGCAATTTATTCGTATATTTTGGTCTCATTCCTTCGTTCTCAAGTTTTGGATACTTATATTTTAGATGCCACAGAATTAAATTAAAAAATATAGACGTCTATATTTATAATTTGATTCAAGATGATAAATTTATAAAACTCGAATTGATATATAAAAAAGAAAATATTTATGTAAAAAGATTTGGGCATGAAAATGAATATAAGTCTAGTGAACTTATTTTGAGAATCAGTATTAGCTGGGTTTATGGGCCTTTATTCACTATATGGGCCTTCTACGTATATATGGGCTTACAACAATCAAAATGGATCCAAATCCCACATCAATAAGGACAGTCAATAATTTTGAATATTAAAAATAGTTTTAGTTTTCTTTTTTCGCAATAGTTTTAGTTTAGAAAAGAGATATTTTGTCACATCCAAAATCTATTTTCCAAAAGTTTTTATAAACTTTAAGAATATAGCCATTATAAGAAAAAAAATAATATTAGGAACATGTATTTAAATTTTTTACTTGTTCATTATTTTTTGATGTTTTTTCATTTTTCACTTTATACATAATGATTATTTAATTATAATTATTACGTAAATAATGAAAACAAAAATAAATAAGTAGAATGTAAAGGATAAGGAGAAGAAGTTATGGGCTTTTGATTTTGTGTTTGTCTTCTTCTTATCTCTCACATGGCTTTTTCCTTAATATTTGTACCATACAAATAACCAAATATATTTATTTTACCCTTTTATAAAGAAAAAATTAAAAAGCCTTTTTTTTTTAAATATTAAAAAAAATCAATTTTGTTTTAGGTTCCTCTCTTCTCTATCTCAAATTGAATGGTTCTGTACCTTCTCTCTCCTCTCTCATCTCCTTACATTTTCTCTTAGGTTTTTTTTGTTTTTGTTTTCTCTTTCCTCTCTCCTCTTCTTCTTTTTATTTTCTCTCTCCCAATCTCTCTCAGGATTCTCTCTCCTCTCTCTTCTCTGAAGTGCAAAAAAAAAAATCCTTAAAGAGCCGTTTGGACAAATTCCTAGTAAGTTTCTTCTCTCTCATCAATCTATTGCTTCTTCTCTCTCTCTCTTCGTTTCAAATTTATATATTTTTGAGGGTCCTTTTGTGTACTGTACCGACCTTTCCATTTCCATTTATGTTTATTTAACGATTTCTAGATCTTTGAAATGATTTTACTTGATTCCTCATTTCCTTTATATTTCTCTCAAGATTGTTGCTTTTTATGTAATTTGTGTATTTTTCCCCCTTAGATCTGCTTCTGGGTTTCCCAGATCTCAACAAATTGCATGTGGGTGTTCATCTTTTGATCCCAATTTAAAAAACCCTAGATTTCACCTATGGCTATTTCACCCAAAGATCTCTCCTTTTCACCCAGATCTGAGAAAATGAACAGATCTTGGTTTAATTTCAGAGAAATTTCTCAAATTTCAGAGAAATTTCAAAGGAACCCGAGATTTAGAATCAGATTCGCTACCTACATTCAAAAACGAAATTAGAAACTCTATGATTTAGCTTGAATCTGATTTATGTTTCAATGACATTGTTTGTATTGTAGCTTGTGGTTAATCTGAAAATGGATGATGATGGATTTCGAAATTGGGGATATTACGAACCAGCAGCAGCTACAACATTTAAAGGTAATCTAGGGTTACAGCTAATGTCCACCATTGATAGAAACACAAAACCTTTCTTACCTGGTCGTAATGGAGACCCAAATCTAATGATTGGACCAAACGGTTCATATCATCCACGAGATTGCTCAGTTTCTGAATCATCTTCATCAATGCCAATGAGCTACAACAGCTGGATTAACCAACCTAAAGACAAATTCTTCAATATGTTACCAATTAACACCTCTAATTACACAAATCTCATCTCAGAAACACCTGGAAACACTTCAAATTCAATGCAAATCCTTCATCATCAACAACAACAACAACAAATTACTTCCTCTGGTAATACAAACCGGTTTGAAGACAATTCAATTCAAGAAGAAATTGCTCAACCTAAGAAGAGAAAAACAAAATCTACAACAACAACAACAACAACAGCAACACCAAAAGCTAGAAAACCAAGGAAACCAAAAGAAGAAACTGTTCAGCAACAACGTGTTAAACCGGTTAAGAAAAGTGTAGACGTGGTTATAAACGGTGTAAACATTGATATTTCAAGTCTTCCAGTACCGGTTTGTACTTGTACCGGTTCTCCTCAACAATGTTACCGTTGGGGATGTGGAGGATGGCAATCGGCGTGCTGCACGACTAATATCTCAATGTATCCGTTACCGATGAGTACGAAACGACGTGGAGCGAGGATTTCAGGGAGGAAAATGAGTCAAGGAGCGTTTAAGAAGGTTTTGGAGAAGATAGCTTCTGAAGGTTATAACTTTGGGAATGCAATTGATTTGAAGACTCATTGGGCAAGACATGGAACTAATAAGTTTGTTACTATCCGATAGTTTTTATTGCTTGTCGGTATATATACAAACAAAAGCTCTCACTTTTTTTTTTTGTTGATTTCGTTTTTCTGCAGCGCTAAAGATCGATTTTTTTTATTTGTATTGTTTTTTTTTTTAAATGTAACTTTTTTATTTTATTTTTAGGGGGTTGAGTATAATTTTTAATTTATATGTTGTGAGGGAGAACTCCTTGAATGTTTTCTTTGTTTGTCAGAAAATAATAGTTTCTAATTATTATTTTTTTTTATAATTATTTAGCAAATGTTTGATTATTATTTTTTGGCATTTAAGTGAAACCCGGAAGTTTTAGAGATTAAATGGATGGTATATTAGTCACATAATAACCTTTTGGATTTAGAAGAAAGAAATAATAAAATGAATTGGCTGTTTTTTTTTTACTCTCTAATTGGCTGTTTATGCAAGGAAAAATAATATTAAAAAAAAATTATGTAATATTTTGACAAGAGTAAGTCCAGCTAGCTAAAGGCTTTATCTTATCCCAATAAGAAATTTTCAAACAGGCCCATTAGGCCCAACGATTAAATGGATATAATATAAGAATATATAACATTTTTGAATGGATATAAATTTGGGAAAAAAAAAGAAGAAAGAATGGATATATATTAAGACAATAAATATATTTTCACAACGATTAAATTTAAATCTTTCCTTCATAATAAGAATGTTGTAAGCATACTAAACTTAAAAATTAATATATTTCTGCAAAACGTTTATATAATGATATATACTTTACGGTATGTTTATACCTAAACACATGCATGAGGAATTTGTGTATATATGTAGCAAGTATACTTTTTGAATAGATATACAAAAAACGGCTTGAAGAGTAAAGGCAAAGTGGTCTTACCAAATTGCTTTCTCCTTAACGGCCGGCTTTAATTAGCGTTTTTTGGTCATTGTGTTATTTATTTATATAAATTTGTAAATTGAATTTAACGGAAAACGAGAAATAGACAAAATATAGACATAAGCAATCTTCTTCAAAACCCTAAAAGGGCAAAGAGAAGATAAATAAAAGTGAGACATGACAACAAAAGTGAAAGATTATTGTTCGGATTTTCAAAGAAAGATACCCATCTCCTTTTCCTCAAAGCAATATATAAAGTTCATCTCTTTATTTTACATTATATATATATATATATACTATTTCTCTATATATAATATTAAGTCGGCCTATTAATCCGCCTGAAAATTATATTAAAAAAATTAAGTTAATTTTGATATATATAAATTAATGGTTTAAGTTTTGAAAAGAAAGACATATTATATCCTTAATTTTCAAGTATATTTCATTAGTTTTGTGTGATAGCTAGTATTTTTACATGTTATCTAATCACCATTTTTTTATAACAAAAAAATATGATTAATAAAAATATTCATATCTTAACATTATGTTCAATTAATCCATATATATGACTGTCCTTTATTAAAACGAAATTCGTGCTTTATGTATTTTTTTTAATATTTGTTGTATTGTCAGTTTACATATTGGATGTTTTGGATTTTGCACCAATCACTAATATTATAGAATAAAACTATAAATGCTTTATTTTTTCAATATAGTTATTTGAAACCATATATGTGAAAAATGGACCAGAAAATAGTGGGGAGAGAGGGTTAAGGAATCTTTTTCTGCTTCAAATCTTTTTCACGGTGGGGTTAAAAAATCTCATCTTTTCATGCATCAACACAACTACTTTTTATTTATTCAATTTCGCCCCTCACTTTCTCTTTTCTTACTCTTCTTAACACACACTTCTCTCTCACACTCTCTCTCTCTCTCTCTCTCCCATTTTCACATCGCTCTCTCTCTCTCATCCATCTCTTCATCTTCCATGGACTTCAATCCCTCGGTGAGTTTTTTGTTAACAATGAAAACCCTCTGTTTCTAACATTTCACGTTTTGGCCCCGTTAGTTTTGGAAATTACTAAAAAGCCCTTTTTGTTAAGTTACGCCTTTGGTTTCTAATGTTTTCGTTTAGGGGAAAAGAGAGGAGACGGTAATGATGGAATATGATGAAGTGAATAATCAATTTGACGTCGAATTTAGTCCGGTTGAACATCCGGTTGAACCGGGTGATGAAGACCGCCCGGTTAAGTGTCCCGTACCAATTTCATCTTCTATCATCCACGTATGTTTATTTTCTAAATAAAAAATAGATCAAATTGTTTACTCCATCCTTTAAAAAATACATGAATTTATTTTAGATTTTTTTTGTTTCATTTTAGTTGATTTTGTATGTTTTTTATTTAAATTAAATAATTGTTTTCGTGAATTTCAAAAATTCAATTAAAAAATCTAATAACTTATTAGTTGTTATTTGATTATTTATAGGAAATTATCAAAAATATTCTTAATTTTTTGAAAAAATTAGAAAGAAAATAAACCGTTAAGTATTTTTTATTTGAAGAATCCGAAGACTGAGGAGAAGAAGAAGTCAAGAGTCTGCATCGATATAACTTCGGCTACTCCGCCGGCGATTCCACCGTCGCGTCCTGTCCGAAACGTACGGAGGAGACACCACTCGTTTGTTAACGGAAACAACAATAACGATAACTTCTTCACAACGAGAGTAATATCTAATGATGAAACCACATCTCATGGATCCAATGTCACAATCTACCAAGTTCTTCAACAAGTTCACGAGTTCGAGCCTTGAAATTTGAGCAGATCGGAGAATGATTTTGAGTTTTGTTGGTTTCTTAAACGGAGTAACGTAGATCAATGTAGAACCTAAGTTTCGGTTTACTTTTTTCATAATATTATTTAAATATTTAGCTGTGAAAACCGGTCCGGTCAGATTCGGTTTTACAAATTTATAGATGTTTTAATTTTGTATTGGATAAGAACTTTCTAAACAAAAGGCCCAAGTTATAACATTAAGCCCAATAAAGGTTAGGCCCATTAGGAATAGACTACGCGCATGTAGAAAGCGTTTCGCACGTGCGAAACAATTGGGCCCATAACTAATAGAACGATGCTCAATTTAACGGTTGGGCCCGTAACTAAAAGAACGATGCTCATTTTATACAAAAATCAAAATTTACTTAACAAACTAATTACAAGAAACATTAAATAATTAGTATAACAATTTTATCGGCAATCCATAGTGTATATATATATTATGTTTTTTTATTAATTATTTATTCGCCTAACTTCAATATATCTATTGAAATAATTTCTTAGCAATAATTAATCAAGAAATAGCAATAACATATTCTAAAAAAGAGGAAAAAAAAATTATAAAAGACCAACAGAAATCTAATTAATAATCAATATTAAAAAATGTGTAAATGTCAACTTCACAGCTCAAAACAACTGTATATGTATATATACACAGATACATCAATACATCAAATACATACACACTAATCACTCAGAAAGTAAACATACACAATTTCACACCATTAACAAACAAAGTAATTTCTCACTCAAAAACAAAACCAAATTTAACCTTTTATTCTTTATACTCCTCTCTCTTCATATCTCCATATCTCCTAAAATGTCAGTCACCTTCTGTATTCACATTGCAAATCCTGCACCATACAATCCAAAATCACCACAAGAAGTTTCATAACTCCATAAGAGCATGCTAAGCTGATGATTTTGATGTGTAAAGTTTTGATTTTTTTTGGATTTTTTTAAGTCCCTTTACCGTGGAAATGAGAGTCAAGGTTGGAGAGGTGAGTCTGGTTCAGAACTATAGATTGATGTGTAAGTAGTTGAGATTGTATCTTCCTTTTGTATACCCACAAAGTTCAGAGGAGTTGTTGAAAGTCTTCTAACTTCTTTAAAGTATCCATTTTGACGATGACCCGAGTAAGATCTTGGAGTTAAAAGATCAGGAGTTGAGCTTCGACGTGGTGTGGGCGGTACTGAACCATTCCCATTGCTAATACTATACCCACTTGGTTTCCTGAAACTGCTACTTCTTCTTGGACTTGGTTTTGATCCATAGATTGATTCTCTTTGGGTTAGGATAAGATCCTGTCTCTTCTTTTGATCCTGCAGATAAAGAATCTCGGTTACGATTCAAAAGATTTAGAAAAAAGAATCTCTTTGGAGAGTTTTGAGATGACAAACTCGGTATCGTTTCTTCTCTTCTTCTTGTTGTTTTCTTGTTAGTTTATAGTCTTCTAGTATGTTCACTAACCGAGCCTGGAGAAATCAAGAACAAGAATCAAGAAAGCAAGAATAGATGAGTAATCTACTCTTTACTTGAATCCTTTCTTAAAACTTACACCATCGTATAGAAATAGTTTCTGCGTTTCTTCCTCCCAAGAAAGTGTTTTCTTGATAAGATTGTCCACCATTGCTGAATAAAAAAAGGATATTAGATAAGATTGTATACAAGAGTCAATCTTGGTCAAAGTAATAAGAAATTGAAAGTACCAGGGATCTTGTTTACTGTAACTCGAGCTCGTTCTGCACGCTTGAGGTTCACATGTCCACCTCTTCCTGCACTATACCGGTTTTCGTCCTAAAACCAAAGAAAGAATCTTCAGAAAACTTCTTTCAAGAATCCATTTTTGGTTAGTTCAAGCTTCAAGATTCTGTTACTTACCATGTTATATTCTTCCAACCAATTCTCCTCTTCACAAGCAGATAGCCAACGGTCAATTTTATCCATTATATCTTTTCTGCTTTTCGCCTCATCTTTGATTTTCATTATCTGTGTTTCGATATTCGAAAGAAGCTCTGAAGGGTCTACTAATCCTGTAAAAAGATGAGGAAAATTAGCTAAAATGGTGAATAAAGCAACTTACTTTAAGAATTGAATTTTTACCAGAATCTATCAAAGCAGTTGATTTCTCAACTGAAGTACTTGTGTCAGCTTCAATGTGAGTTAATCTGCACAAATCTTCTAACTCCGATCTTCGTTTTATGACAATCTCCTTCATTTTACTAGCTTTCAGCTTACTAAGACACTCCACTTCTGCACACACCTCGTTGATTGACTCAGTTGAAAGGATTCCTGACTCAGTTACGTTAGTTTCAGATGATCTTACAACATAAGTAAGTTTTCTGAATTTAGTTCTCTCTTCTTCTGGTGTATCCATTAGATTCCAGAGCTCGAAAAGTGACGCTATTACATCTTTTAACTGCAGATTAAAGGTATATGTATATGAATAAGTGAAGAATGATGCAAATATGTAAGTTTTCTGTACACAATACCTTTTGAAATCGAGATTTTCTTTCGGCTTTTAGCTTTTGAATTGTGAGTTCTAACCCTTCCAATGTGCTATCACTAATGTTTGTAGATTGATCTTGGTTTGTTCTATGTAAACTTGGATGTACTTCAGAAACAGTTTGACTAAAGTCAACTCCTAAAACAGCACATAAAGCATGAACCTCGTTTACATAACTCAAGACTTTGTTGAGCCGATCAGACTGCAGAGAAAGAACATAAACAGGTTAAGTTAGGTTACTTATCTGTTCTTCATTGCTTCTAATAGATTACTTAATAAGAAAAAGTTTTCACCTTTTCCTTTTGAAGTGTCCTGAGATGTGTTTGATATTCGTTAAGTTTCCTTAAAGTTAAGTCTTGTTCTTCAAGATTCAAGGAATTTATCATAGCTTTGTTGAGATTGTTACTGTAACCTGAAATTTCTCCACTAATTTTGTCAATTTGGGTCTTTAAATCAGAAAATTGTTTCATTCTTTCTTCTTTCTGTATTCTTAAGTCTTCAACTAGAGGAGTTACAGCTGCAAGCTTTTCTTTCAGTGATTTTGAGCTTTTATCCACTTTTATCTGAACATCAAAACACAGGAATTTAAGAAGATCATCAATGGCGGAAATATACAGTTTAAATCCATTATGGAGATAAGTTTGTACCGGTGAATTGATGTTTAAGACTCCAAGGGCAGCCATGAGAGAAGCAGCTTCAGCTTCTATTGCTGCAACAGATTGATGAAGCCGTGCCTTAGAATTTGCAGCTTCGTCAACTTTTCTTTGATAAATTTGAAGGCACTCTTTCTCCAATTCCATAAGCATTCTGTCTTTCTCAGCCTCACTTTCACCGATTTCAACCCATATTTGCTGTTTCATACACCCAAAAAGCCATTAATTCATGAAGTGAGCTTCCATAAAAAACAAAGATCAAAGATTTCTAACTACATGAACTCGTGAAGGAGAAATGGTTACGAAATAACTTTAACAGTTACATGTAGACTAAAAAGTAAGAAAATTTTCACTAATTTCCAAAAATTGGGACAGAAAAACCAGAGATGGCGACTAAAACAAAGAAATCCAGAGGCATGTTTAATCAAAATTCACATGAAGTTTTTGACCTAGAAGACTTTGATTAACTCGTTACGACCAAAAGACTCTTACTTTAACCCTTCGAACTACAAAAAAACACAAACTTTCTTCGAGAATCATCATCACCAAGAAAACCCCTAAATTCTGAAGGAACGAAAAGATAACAAATGAGAGAAAGAACACACCTGAAGCTCTCGGAGAAGGTTATTACAAGTAGTGTTCGTACGGAAAAAGAGGGAATTGGGGCTTCCAATTTCCAGCATTTTCTGTAGATTTTAAGTTCAATTCTTGAAGTAAATCCAAACAGCTTCTTAGCTCAAAGCACTTGTGTTAATTTCACAAGAAAGAATACTAAAGAACCGTAAGAAACCAGAAAAAAAAGACCATTAAGCAACAGATCTGAAGCTTGGAAGAAGAAAGTAGAAAGCTGACATTTACTTTGCAGAGAGAAAAACAATAAAAACCCAATAAGCAAAGCAAAGTAGCAAACAATGTCGAAAGACAAAAAGAAAGATAATAATTTTGCTGATTTAAAGCTTAAAAAAGAAAAAGAAAATGAACAGAGAGAAGATGAAGAAGCAGCAAACAACAGAGAAAGAAAGAAAGAAGTTAAAAAAAAAAAACAAATAATTAGTTTCCTTTTTATTACATTTACACACAATTACTATCTTATATCATCATCATCATTTATAACGTTAGTATTTATTGTAATAATTCTATTTTTCACGGAAAGAAAAATATTTAAATACCATAAAATTGGGCGAAAAGATCGACGACGGGTACGGTGCGGGTGAGAGTGCCAGACGATAAGCGCGTTGTAGTTAAGAGCGCGTGAGTAACACGCTCCAATCATAAATAAGCGTTTTAGATGACGCGAGTAATGAGAGCGTGTGATTAGGCTTAGTGGTGACAGAAGAAGAGTCACTGACAGAAGTAGCTGTTTTTGACGGTGAAGGGTTAACTTTACGATAAAATTTTCTTCCTTTTTTAAATAATAATGCTATTTCTTTACGTTTTTTATATTTATTTATAATTAACAAAAAAATAAGTTCAGGTTTTGCTAATCCCGTAAGAAATTAGGTAGGTTATATATATATTAATAATATATGAATATATGACGGCAAGAGAAGCAGACAAACTATATAATGAAACATACATGATATAAAACTGAAGAAATAATATTTATGTACAAGATGTCAATATACGTGCATAATTTTTTTTAAAGTTATAAAGCAAATAATTGGTTTCCACTTTATTAAATTAACGATAATTGAATGTTAGAACACTTCTTTAATTAAAAAAATATATTTATTATGTACCATATTTACAGAAAAAGAAAATAAATAATTAAAATGACCAAGAAAAGAAGAGCAAAGTCTTTTGTTGTTGTTAGTGTATTTAATTTGATTATGATTAAAGTGAAATTAATCCCCCAATAATGAAAATATGTTAAATATAGAATAGGAGTATATACATCTGAATAACAATAATTAATAAAGATGCTAATTAAGTCTCAAAAGGTTGTCCTTGAGGCTCTTCTCCACTAAATTTATCAAAAGTGAAGTTTAGTATAAAATTTTATAAAATTGATCAACCATTTTATATAAGTATCACATTCCCATCCAAACCTAATGATTGCTGTTCATACCAGCTAATAAAGTCTTCATATCATTATAGCATTATATTTAGTTTTGTGTCTCCCTAATATTAGTATATGTTTATAAAGGAAAATAATTGATTTTCTATTGTTTTCTAATTAAATTTAAAATAATAATAATCTGAAACATCTAAATTTCCACAAAATTAGCTGAAAGATTTTAAAATTGTTCTAATTACAAAAAAGTTATAGAAGAGAAACTTGATTTAAATAAAAAAAAATATATTTATTTAATAATTAATTAATTTTCTTAATTTGTAAAAAATATTTATAGTATTATTCATTTTTATTTTCTATAAGTTTAATAAAAATGTGTTTCATAACCAAGTTCTTAAAGTCATATGCTAATATTTTTATAAGTTTTCAAGACATTATATAAAATTGGTTTTATTTTAAAAAAATAAATGCCGACTTTTTAAAAACAAGATGCCTTCTACCAGTTTCTTGATTAATAACAAATATAAAAATACGCAAAAAATCATAAAGAAAAAAAATAATATAAGATTAATAAGGTGGTTTGGTTGGAAAGAAAAAGACAAGTAGAATCGGTTCGACTTTGGTGGGGGTAAAGAGATCTTTAATACGGGTCCATGCATATATACACACATATTATAAAATTAACATTAAGACCTATTCTTAGTAATTTAATAGTATATTAAAAATAATAATAGGAGTAGTTACATATGAGTCTCCTAATTATAAATCTATTAATTTCATAGAAAATAAAACAAAAACGGAATACTTTGTTTTTACGTTATCCCAAATTAATAACGCAATGTATATAAGATGGGTCTGAATATTAAAAAGTCAACGTCATGCTGGATACAGTCGTGATACGGTTATGAGAAAACATTATTAATAGATTACTTTATAATAATTCCATCAACCTCATTATGCTTCTATATAATATATAATTAAATAGAAAGAAACAAATATTAATTATCAAAAAAAATTATTGACTTTAAACCTTTTTTTGTAATAAAAGGAAAAAATAAATAATAAGATAATGCGATTAAGGCCTTCGGATGCCACAAAGATTAAGTGATTAAATGTCTAATCATCCATCAAATCATATTAAGCTTTAGCGGTTGGATTGTATCATCAAATTAAGAGCAGGGATTATAATTGTAATTATAATTATAATTCCCAGCTCATCAAATTTAGATTATTCATTGTTTGAAAGTTTCAAATTAAAAAAGAGAAATTTCATCTGATTTTTTGTAGGTAAGATTTTTAAAGGTTAAAGTAGTAATTATTAGAGGATATATCTGAAAAAGACAAAAACTTATGAGCAACAGAGAAGACAAATATTCATAGGTAAAGTACAAATTATAATTTTTTTCATTAATTCATATATTTATAAATATATTATTTTTTTTTAAATGGTTTTGAAATGGATCTAGTAAATCACATGCCTGGTATGTCGCAAGTCACAAGGATCATTCCCTTGTGGCGCATTAGATCCACATGTATTATGCATGCCGACCAATCTATCCATGTGTGTGTATATATATATATATATACATAGTCAGTGTACTAATCACATTATTCCTAGGCATCGCAATTTGTGTTAAGCGACTCTATTTTTTTTACAGAAAAATCTATGTTAAATTTGTCAATAAATTAAAATAAAGGGAATAATATTTTTTCCATTATATATTCGGATATTAACTATAATATGGAATATATATTCTTTTTGAAAAGTGGGAAATATGCCTATCTTTGTCTCTGGGTATATATTATCCCTATTGATTATATATAATATGTGTATATAGACCAGACCCTACTTGTCTTTCTATCTTCATAGCTATGCATAAACACATTATATATATATGTATATATATATATATACTTGAAAGAAAGTAGATAGGAAGGGACTAGATGTGTGTACTTGTAGCCTGTAGGGTTTGGAGAGTTAGGAGGGATGAGAGTAAAGTACATGCTCAAGTATGTATCCCACAAGCTCCACCACTTCCTTTTCTTCTCTATTTGTCACCATTTTAACTGCCAAAATATCATTCACATTCACTATATATACTAAACCCCATTAATTAATTAATTAGTATATATATACATATATATGTTTCATTACACGACACCCAAAAGATTTATAAAGAGACAAATCGAGATGGGTCTATACTCATTATTCAAAAGGAGTCCTTGGCACGGACATATCATTCAACAAACATCTGTGGTACTATTGAAAGATACTCTAGACATGACTACTAACCACTTTATCTAAGAATTGGGTCTACATAGGCTGTACATAAATTAACGAGCCCTTTTGTTTGCATTTGGTTGGTTAATTACAAACCAACACACCGGACCATAGAGCTAAACCAGATCTCAGCCTAAAATAAACAACGCCTATTCTAAGCCAGTTTTAGTAACATTTTAAGTTATGTATGACAAAAAAGAAAGAAAGCTAAGACAAAAATAAGAATCGGGATTTAAGTGAAAGCAAGACACATAAAAGTATTGTGTGGGGGAGGATATGAAAATGGTAGGTCAAAGTAGAGCCCTGTAATATTAATGAATAATAAAACCATCTATCATACTCTAGAATCAGGATCATCAAGTCTTAATTTTTTTTTGTCTCCATCTGGAACTCCAATCATCAAGATATAACAGTCTATCAATAGATATTGAGATTAGTAAAACATAGAAGCAGAGGATAAAACTATATCTAGTGTTTACCCTCTCATATTCATCATCTCAAGAAAACCTTTACTTTCCCCTTTTTTCTAATTATAACAATGGTCCCTAAAATTGGATAGACCTAACATTTTTAGCTTAGTAGTAAAGACTCAAGACACGTGGATCTATATGTACATGTGCCATATAACAGAGAGTAGGTGAAAGATTTAGACATGAACATATCTTCTAAAGTTTGGCATGTTGAAAATGATCCTTTTTTTTGTTACCATGACGTGTGAAAATTGAAAAGAGTGTATAGAGAAAAAACTCAGACAATGTAGACTCCATAAATGATGAAGAATAAATTTAGAGAGGGACCCTTTTAAAAAAAAAGAGACTTTTCTTCTTTCTTGTGTGTGTGGGGAGGGAGTATATGTGCATTACAGCTAGAATTCCACAAAAAAAATATTTGGTTGTTAAATGTGAACAAGGAGAAATGCTGACGGTTGACTAGTGACTAAAACTATTACTGTCTCTATATATACGGTCCAGTACAGTATTTGCGTGGCCCGGACCGGATATGTGTTAGGTTTAGCAACCTGTGAAGGACCACAAAGATTTGATTGGTCCGTAAGCCGTATATGGCCGGTGTTCATATCTAATAAGTCAACCTTGATGGCTCATAATCATAATTACAACTTTAAGTAAGGAAGATACAGTGTCCAGGTCTAAGGGGCAAGACGAAACAGACTTTAAGTGGGATCAGAGTGTTCTTTTGTCTGATGTTGAAATGCAGACAGATCAAAAACCGTAACATTGGGCCTCTTATTGTTCCTATATACTAATCTATTAACTAATTCAGCTTGTTAGTAAAAGCCCGTTTACTAATATTCTATAGCATTTTTAATATAGAAGCAGAAAGATCAATGCTTACCCCAAGGTAGAATAGGGAACTCCCACTGCTGTTTAGGCACGGTTATTATGTAAGAAGAGACCTGCTTGCAAGAGAAGAACAAGTACTTTATATTGATGGCTTTTCACAAAAGTATATGGAATTAATCAGATGAGGAATGAATTTATAAAAAGAGAGACATGGACAGCAAGTAACCAAAATGGAAGGAGCCAAAGATCTGGATGAATAGTAGAGACTGGATGTCTCCTCCTTCTCGTAAAGAAGATCCATCATGTCCATGCATGCTTCGAAGTTCAAGAGTTCCCCAACCTTTGCAACTTCTCTATTAGGAGAAAATATGGTTAAGGAGTAAGACTATTAGAACACGGCAAGATTGGCAGTATTAAACAGGGGTTACAATAAGCCAGATACTTGATAGGGATGAGCAACTAACTTGAACTGAATGAAAAGGTTTTCAAGCATTGCATAAGCTATCTTTGAAGTGCCGATTTCAAATTTCAAAACCTAATTAAATCTCATGTTCAATGAGGAAGACAAACAGTAAGTTCGAATGAACTTCTATAGCGAAGGGAACGTCCTGAAGTATACAATGGTCACCTTAAGAAAAACCAGTTCCTGAAAAGAAAACCTCATAACTCATTGACAAAACTAAAGCATCTAACAGATTTCAATCACACTTTAAGATTAAAAAAAAAACATAAGAGCTTACTGCCTCCATGAAATCCCGGACCATGAAGAGTTGCTCTGTAATCACTTTATCACCCAGGGTTTTCAGGCATTGAACCGATAAACCTCGGGAGCAATGAATCTGCAAAACCAACAATTCAGGTTTAGCTATATAGAAGAGACAACCCCACAAAACACAAGCAGAAGGAAGAAGTAAACCCACTTTGCAAGAAATCCATATGGAGATTAATACAAATAGCTGCAAATTGCTTTCTGTCAAAGGTTGCAAAAGCCAATGTTCTGTCTTCTTTTTCTGTAAGAACCTACAAATCCAATCAGAACTTTGGAGAGACATCCAAGGAAGAATCATAAGCATAAATTTATGCATAGTACTAGCCAGTAAAAAAATTTCAATCACCTATAATTTATCAGACTACATCTGACCAAAGCACATGAACTCAACACTGTTTAATCATCCAATATAAAACAACCCTAAGTCACGAAATCTCAATTTAGACATCTGGGAAATAAATCTGTAGTACCTGACTAAATAGGGTCGAAATCGATCAAAAAAGAGCGAGAGCGCCGAGTACTTGACTATCGGGGGAACTTCAAGTTGCTTTCATAACAAAAACCGCAAAACCAGAGCCAAAAAAATATCAAAATTAGAAGAGAAATCACCACTATATACCGATGGAGAAGAATATGACCTTACTTTCGTAGACTGAATTAGAAACTCCACCAACCTCCGTCGCAGATGAAGGATCTCTATAGACATCTCTCCCTGATTTTGGAGCTCTCGTTGAATTTTGAACGTCTCAATGGCGCCAAAACCCGGAAGGGCCTTGGCCCATTACTAGTTAACCCCCATTCGAAGATCCCCAAATGGGCCTTGGCCCATTACTAGTTAACCCTAGTCTTTTTTTGGCCCCCGATAGGCCCAACCATCAATTCTCAGAATCATTTTTTTCTTTTAGTCGAAATATGGACTTATTTCTATTTATTTTATTTTTTAAAATAATTTTTTTGGTAAAAAAAAATAATTTTTATAAATTGAGAAATTTAAAATCATTATAAATATTTTGTATTATCTTTTTCCAACAACTATGGTTTTTGGTCTAGGGAAGGCAACAACTCATGAATTTTATAAAACCACTTGGCATTATAATTAGGAGAATCGTATCTTTTTCTTTTAACAAAATAATAAGAAAAAAAATAATAATTAGTGTTTTATTAAAACCCAAATATTATTATACAAATACCAATTGTTCATGCACCACTCCACACACATAGTGCTGGACAAGACCATATGACTTGCTCATAGGAAAAAAAAATCATTTTTCTTAATGATATAATATTCCATCGACATAATTAATCTAATATATATATAGATATATGTACTAATTTATAGTTTGAATTTTATTACCGTTTACCACGTAGTAACTTATTAATTCAATACGTAAAAAATCAATATAATTCGTAATCGTTGAAATAATATTTATTTCTTTTACTTAATTACAACTTTTATTTCTTCCCAAAATGTATACTTTGATTAATATTTCACAATACACTCCAATAATTATAATTTACTAAGCAAAATTTTTGTATATACGCATTTTAAAATAAAATTAGTAATAATAATAAGTCTTAAACCCGATTAAAAAACCTAAGTCGAAATCCAGGAATATTCTTTAGAATCTATTTTATCAAGACCGTGAATTGTATCTTCAAATCTGTCAGATAAAAAAATATTACGTATTTTTTTACCACTTCTTATAACTGTAACTTGTGTAGTGAAAATTGCTTTGACCGGTCTATGATCAGATATCTTCACTTCTCCTCGTGTATATTCATGTTGCTTCAGTCCATTACCGTACCATATTATTCGGTCACACCTATTATATATACATGACATTAATTTAATAAATTATATAAACGAGAGAAAAGTAAATTTCACAAAAATTAATTGAATACGTTACTGACCAAGCAGGAGATCGTTTTTTCTCATCTTTTTTATGAATGCATCCATAATATAAATCTGAATTTGGAATATATTTATATGTTGGTGCAAATTTTATAATTCCTTCTTGCCAACCTTTGAAAATTCGTCCGTCTATTATCTCCATTCTTAGCTTAATCGTATTAAAAAATAAAATTTAAGTAAGTTTACTCATTATAATATATAAAATTTAAAGTTTATATAGATATAATTAATTTATTATACCTGATCATTTTCAAGTAAAGTATTCCATTCTTTTCCTTCAACCAATAATCTTGTCTTATCCTCAGGTAACGAAATTCTATAATTCAAATCTCCCAAAAAAATCACTCGGCTGTTTAAGAAAAATAAATAATAATTTAATTAATTAACAATCAAATCACAACTTGATGATTTTTTTAATAAGTAACTTTTTATAGCAATATCAATTAAAAATTAATCGGTCAACTTGCTAAATTTATATTAATTAACATATTTGGTCAGCCCGTTAACCATTAATTAATTAGTAACAAGTTGGAAAAATATTAAGTCACACGACTGATAATGATGTGTGAATATGAAAAGAACCAAGTGTTTTGAAAAAATGTTATAAAAGTTGTAATATTAATTAAATAATTAAATAAAGCTTACTCGTGATCAAGAATTTTCTTAGGCAAATCTTGAGATATTCCTCTAGGAAAAGTAGATCTTGCTAAGATCTCAGAGACATCAGAGTTTCTTTGTCTTTCGTCTCGGTCACGACCACCAGATGCTAGATGGCTACATACGAAGCAGAAACTCGTTTCGTGCAATTGAAATCTAACCGATACCGATCCCTATAAAGATTTAAATTATTATTAGTCAAGACCTAAATCTATTTTAATTAATACTAAAATTTGTAGATACATATAATTATGGATTTTGTAGAACCCGCAACCTATCATATGTTCTATGTTTTGGTGTGAAAACTCCTAATCTTTTAATTTAGTTGGTTAATCTTCAATTTTTTTCAATTTGGTTTTTTAAACCCTTCTGTTAGTAACCCGTTAATTTTCGTGAAATCCTTCATGTTAAAAATCTCATATTTGAAGTCATTAGTTTGAGTAAAAAAAAGAGAAAATTGGTGATTTTCGCATAGAATCGCAGCTTAGGATTACAAATGTGTTTTTTTCATCGATTTAGTTAAACGTAACGTTTTGATAAATGACAAATTTTCGTCAAAATTATCGGTTTATTGACAAAATCGTTAAAAACTCAAATCGAGGAAAATTAAGGTTTAAAAAACTAAATTAAAAAATTAAAATTTTTTACACCAAAACATGATATATTGGGAATCATTTTACCATGGTCTCAATTAAATATAATATATATAGCATAATTATAATAGCGGTCGACATAAATAGGATAAAAAATGGAGGAGAAATAAAACACTTATTAAATGAAAAAGAAAAAGTAATTACCTTGTTTCCTAAGCAACTCATGACGCCGCAGCCAACGCAAGAAACGTGTGGATGTTGAATATACGGTCTGAGATCACCTTTGACCCAAACCGTGATCAAGATCCCCACCATTTGTTTACTAATTATACACTTAAAATCTTGTGAAATACCATTTATGCCCTTGTCTCTATGAGGCTCTACCTCTCTTCTGTTCAAAGTCTCTCTAATCAAAGAGTTCCATTTTGCAGAGACTTTGTTGTTATCTGATCCCAATACATTCGAAGCTCTAAGCGGTACAATTTCTTGAAACCTAACAAATTAAATAAGTATATATATGTTAGATATTAATATAAGATATATAATTTTATATATAATGTTTTGATTTACCCAAGAACGTATATATCGCATGGTGTTTTATGTGTTTCCAAGAGATCTTCCAAGTCAAGTCCATCCTCCGGTACGATGCCACCAACGTTCCATGTGCTTACAAATATCCTATAAATACATATAATTAAATTTTTTTTAATTTAAATGAATAATTATTTGACATTTAACTATTAATTATAACAAAAACATTATTTTCATCTACGCATAAAATCCAAATATAATTCAAATATTAAACAAAAATGTTATTTTTCATTTTTTGCACTAAACCGTAACGTTTAACTATTAATTATAACAAAATTTTTATTTTTTCATCTACGCACACAAATTATAATTCAAACATTAATAATTATCTTGTTACGGTGTTCTTTGATCAAAAATTTAAATATAAAAATTAATATATTCTCAATAATAGTGAATTTGTAACTCTAATCATAAACATTAATGGTGAAAAAAAGTAAATTAATTAACAATAGAGATGTGTTAATTACTTGTAGTTGAGATGAGTGGTGTTGTGTTGATTGTATAAGATGGATTTAGAAGTGAGATTAGTTCCTTCGTCGATTAATCCAGAAGCTTCTAGAAGATTCTGATCAGTATCTGGTGGAAAATCTGCAACGAAGTTGTTGCTCCCTACGCTTTTCCTTAGGATCTTATTAGCCACAAGTCTTGGCCACATAACCTTATATTATATATCATATTAATATATACTCAAATCTATTAATCACTTAATATAATATATATTAACAAAGATTTTATTCGATTTAGACATTGAAATTGTATTACTCACTTCTCCATGGCTTCCCAACATTGTAGAAAAAAATAAAAATCTAGAGAGAGATAGAGTAATTAGAGAGAGATATTATAGAAGAGTCATGAAATTGGAGAGGTGAAGTAATAAAGGGAAATAAATAGAGTGAAAATCTGACGTGGATTATTTTTTTTTCATATTATAATGTTTTAAATAATTGTCCACTCGATACTATTATTAATCTTTCTTTTATTTTAAATAAGAGAAATGAAGGTTTATGATTGGCCAATTCTTATCGCTGGTTGTTGGACTAATATTACAACATCAAACCGAGTTAATGATATTATAAACCGAGTTAATTTTAGACCAATAGTTTTTATTTTGTCCTAATCTGAATTATGTTAATTAATATTCATTTAGATAATATATATGAAACGATTTTTCTTTCTTATTTTTAGCCAACTTGTTAATTTTTGTATAAAGGCATAAACACCAAATATCTCAAATATGCGTTATATTTATTAAAATCAATTTTGGGTCTTTGAAAACCATCGTTATATCAAAACTTTCTAATAACAGTTAAATTAATTATCGTTTCTTTTTTGGTCGGTCTAATCAAAGTGGACCGCTAGCTATATATTTTTTAATATCAAGGGAATACTTTTAATTATTTATAAAATTTGGATAATTGTTTTAATTAATATTTCTTATCAGCTAATTAATCCACCAAGGCAACAACAAACAATTGCATGGGAAATATTCGTCGTATTTATTTGGTGGCTGTTGTAAATTGTTATGCCGTAGACCGTGAGGAATGATTTTATTTATATATTAGACAATCGTTATGGGTCCATTATATATATATTATTATATAAGTTATGAATTAAAGAGCATATTATATATTAAGCATATGACGCTACAACAGTATCAAACCTAACCTAAAAAGAACAATAATTTAAATATACCCCTATATGTCCTAATTAAATTGCATAATAATGCAATTCAATATTTTTATATATTGATGCGATAATTCAACTCGAATTTTAAAATATAAATTTTGTAATTTATGTATATTTTTTACATGTTTCATTATTATCAATGAATTATTGGACTAGTTATGACAAAACAACATAAATGTTTATTCGCTAATTTAACATACAAAAACGAACAAAACTATTATCTATACATGATTTTTACGTGGATTCATCAAATAGTTAATTTTTTTTCTAATTTTAGTTAGAAAGTATTCACAGATACTATATAATGAGTTTTGTAATATTTATTAAAAATATGTGGAGCAAGTTGTGTGTGAAATAAAGTTGGAGGTATGGAAGTTGCACTTGGTAGTGCAATAAGAATTAAGAAACACATATATGTTATATCCAATTGGATCCAACCATTATCGATGGTGACGCCCAACGAAATGAATATTGCATATATAATTATTTATCATATATATATATATATGTGTGTGTATATACGCATACACACGATACACACCACAATTTTATATTCTATATCGATTTCTTTATTTAAAAACATTCATGCTTGTTGTCACCACCTTATTCGTCAATTCTACTAATTAAACTTTATTATATATATATATATATATATATAATTTGCCAATCACTAATCCAAATAATTGCAAAAATGTTACAAATTTAAATATAATATTTTTTTTAGTTACGTTGAATATTTTTTGGTTTTGTTTCTATAGTTAATGTTAATTTAGATATTATGAGTGTATTATTATATGTTATCCCTACAATATAATTGTTTATTATATATATGGAGTCCAATTTTAAATTAGTAACAAATGGAAGAAACAATAAGACCAATTTGATATCTTATTATTGGTAAAAAAAAAACTTTTTTGACTATTATTTTGGTTGATAACTTGTAGTGTTAATTAATATAGGGGGATTTGCAAAAATGCTCTCATTCAAACTTTTTTTGTAAAAATAGCCTAACATTATACCATCATTATAAGTAGTATATCCTCACACTTTATAAAAAAAATTACAAAAATGTACTCAATTAGGACATTTTGCATAATTGATTTTTAGAAAAATTCATAATTCAAGCATTTTTTTGCAAAAATATCATAACAATAGACCCAGGGGTATAATTGGTAAACCCTACAAAAATGACACATTTGTAAAAAAATGTTTGAATTAGGGCATTTTAGGTAATTCCTTATTAATATAATGTGAGAAATTATACCATCAAAACTTTGATTTCAATATCTAGCTACTAATATAATAATTTTTCAATAATTAGGCCATCAAATTCAAAACTATTTATATAACATTTTTTCGATGAAAAGAAAAAAGATTTGGGAATTTTGAGTCTTTGACAATAGAGATTCCTCAAAAGTGGGAATAAAATTAAAATTAAGGCATCGCAGTGGCATGTTTGGTAAAAAAATGCATTTTTGCGGCTTGTCTCTTAATATTAATAACCACTAATTAATTAATCATTAATTATTATATGTTAATTACTCTATCCTCAGAATAATTGAGCTTAAGGATTATATAAAATAAAATTAATTATTAGAAAAATACCTAACATAATATATCCCCTTAATTAATGTGTAATTTTACACAAGTTGTACTCAATTAATGAACGTTATTCAATTTATATAATTAAATAAGATACAAAAAAAATTGACGATATCAATTGGCTGGTCGGCGAAGAGAATATCAATACACTAATTTCTACGATACTATCAAATATGCTTCCCAATATCTTTATACACTCTTATAATTTTTAATTTATTCCTACTATACCCTCAGAGGGATTTATATATATACACTTAGTGTGAAAGTGCACATACTTTCTTATATAAAGAAATATATATGTAATATCTAAGATACCAATTGCATTATTTTTTCTACCATACATATTTATTAATATCTTCTTTATTTTTAAATATTACTAATTTCATTACTTACAATAAATAAATAAAAATTGCACTCAAAAAGTTATTTAGTGGTTAAGCTAACGTCGTAATATTAAAGTATGAAAAATAATTTGGGACCATTGGTGACCAAAAATCCCACGGAGGTCCACGGAACAACTAAATAAACTCGTAGATTATATTAAAATTAATAAAATCTAAAACCCAAAATTTAAATATAATTAACGTCATCAAAGCCTAGTAGCAGTATTAAAATATGTTGGGCTGTTATTGGACTTTGGTATCAACTGGATTGTTAGCTTTGTATTGGGCTATTCTTTATATTAAGGCCCACATTTTCAATTCTGTTTGGTAAACCGATAATAACCGGGACTGATAATTACCATTTATGATTGAATAATTATATGGGCCTTTCCTTATAGGGCAAATTATTTTACTAGGCCCAATATATACGAAAGAGTAGCTAAATCTAAATATCACAAAATAATATAAAAAAATGATATTTTTTATTTATAGGGCAAAGTATTTTATTTAATCAATTCCAACTTTTCTTTTCTTAAAAATTATATAATATATACATATACGTTTTCGTGATATTTTTTGAGCATAGAATCTCTCGAATAGATTTTGGATAGATCAGAGATAATATTTGTGTGGATATCACATACATACATATAAATATATATAATATAGTTACACATTCGAATGAGTTTATACGTATGTATTTTTGCGTGTGTATGTATTTTCATGTATACATAATGTACAATAATTAGCAATTTAATTTTTGGAACTTTCGTCTACTGTCACTCACATGCGTTTTGGATTTTATTATTATTATTGTTTTTTTCATACTGATTTTATTTGAGATAAGAAAATAATAAATAATAATGGACAAACGACCAATAATTCAAAATTGTGGTAAAGAAAATAATATAGGGATGGGTCATAACTCATAAGTCTCGTTTGGCTTACATGACATTTCATATATATGGTGGAAAAAAAATATACAGAATCTATTTTAAAAACTACTTATTTGATATTTAATTTATATTTATTCTTGGAGAAATAATCTATAGTTTTGTAAGGATTTGATGAACAAATTTCTCCACTAATACTAATACCTTTTGCTTTCCAATTAAATTAAATATTAAACAACATGTGACAATCTAATTTAATCATTAATGAAAAAAAATACTTAAAAATATTAAATAGAAAATTAAATTAAAATAAAACTCATTTGTAAAAGACTAAGGATTCCTAGTTATACGTAAACGTAATTTGTATTTGAAAAAAATACAAAAATACAAAAAATGAGATAACTTGTACATCTAGAAAACGGTTTAATATAACTTTCATCATATACTTTATTTTTCCCCTTAAACTTTACTAACACATAAAAAAAAGTCTATAAATATCAAAACCCACAACAAAAAACCACCAGAACCCTCTCAATGGATGCCTTGAGAGATATGAATCTCACACAATACACTTTTTATTTATTTAATTTAATATTAATATTAATATTATTAACATCTAATTCTACGGC
>KE151134.1:410625-429474 GCA_000411095.1 Aethionema arabicum
AATATGATTTTCATGTTTTTTGTGTTTTTCCATGTTTTTCTCTAATTTTACTAAATTTAGTGTTTTATTTAATATCATTAACAGATATATTTAGTAGTGTTAGCAAAAAAAATTAGCCTAAAGTATAAAAAAATCACTAATAAAATTGAGGGTTTAAAAAATATCATTAGTAAAGTTCAGGGTTTAAAAATGAATTTTCAAAGTTGAGGGTTTTTTTACAAAATGGTCAAAGTTCAGGGGTTTTTTTACTTTAATCCCTTTAATTAATTATCAGAGAATGGATTTAGTAGCAATAATTAATTTCCATTTCCGATAATAATGATAATAATAAGCTTTGAGAAGATTTGGGTTGAAAATAAATAAACTTTTGTTGGATCAGATTATGAGCATTAACAAAAAAAAAAAGGTTTTTTAAAGTTGAAAACTTTTATTTCCCTTCTTCAAAGTTGGACTCAAGTTAGAGAGAGAAAATAGCAAAAGAGCTACAGAGCAGAGCAAAACTGAAAGAGATAGATAGTGAAAGAGAGAGAGTAGAAGAAACGTATCTGAGAAAATCTATAAAATTCGATTCAATTTTTCTAACTTTAAAAAGCAATAAAATCTTATTACATTTACAAAAGAGGAAGAAGAAGAAGAACAGAGGAGCTTGATGAAAAGAGATTTAGGGTTTAATAATGCAATGTTCAATAATCTCCCAACTCATTACAGGTAATCAAAAAACAGGATTTGTTTAATCAAAACTATAAACTTATTATAACACTTTCCTGCATGTGAGATTCTCGAAAGTTTCGGTTCTTTTTATTCTGTTTAAATCATTTTTGTGTGCTTCGTTGTTTTTTGGCTATTATGTCTTCTCTTCTGGTCAAAGCTTTTATTGAAAACTAATTTAAAAATCAATAAACTTTTGGGAACAGTGAATATGGATGTGTTCTTGTTAAGAGAAGAAACAACAATAACAACATTCACGCCTGTAAAGAGAGCTTATGATTAGTGTGTTTTTTAAATGATTTATTTTTTCTGACATTGATTAGCAAAATTTAAAGATTTGTTTAATGGGTTTTATTCTTCTGTAGAGAGAGAGACCTTTGGAAACTGAGCAAAGTTTCTTCTTTTGAGAACCATGCGTTGAGAACTTTGTTTTTCTTTTCTTCTTTGGGTTTTGCAAAAAGAAAAAAAAAAACCATAGCTTCTCTGTGTTTTTTCTGGGTACAGCTTTCTAGGGTTTGCTTTTCTTCTTTGAAATCACGCAAAACAATGTTTTTGGTAAATTTCTAATCATAGTTTTCTTTTTTCTATGAGTTTTGAGTATAAACACTACGCATGCTTATACCTTTATGTATATATGAATGCTTAGAGACTAACATGAGCTTCAAATTCGTTTGCTTGTAGCTCAGACATGAACTGGGCACCCAAGAATCATCAAGAATTGAAAAACCCAGAAGAAAAGATACACAAAACCGATGTTTCTGATCTGGGTACTCTGCAATCACCAGAAGAACTAAAAAGCAACGATTTTTATGAACTGGGTTCTGTTAATTTAACAGGAGAAACAGCAGAGCACCGAGGGAAATCAAGAAAGATAGAATTTTGGCGTTCTGGGTTAATGGGTTTCGCTAAGATGCAGCAGCAAGAACAGCTTCAGCATTCAGTAGCAGTGAAGGTGAACAATAATGATCAAATGGGTACTAAAAAGGGATCTACTTTTATACAAGCACATAGGGCATTGTTACCTAAAGCTATGATTTTGTGGATCATCCTTGCTGGGTTTCTAAGTTATAAAGCTTACCGTTATATCGATGGTATTAACAAAGTTAGAATAGAAGAGGTTTTGGTAAGCATGTGTGAGCAACGTGCAAGAATGTTACAAGATCAGTTTAGTGTGAGTGTTAACCATGTTCATGCTCTTGCTATTCTCGTCTCCACTTTTCATTACCACAAGAACCCATCTGCCATTGATCAGGTAAACTAAACTAAACTCTCCCTAAAGTACTCTCAAATTCAGACAATACAAAACTGTTGAGAACTTACTTGTGTTCAAATTGCAGGAGACTTTTGCGGAATACACAGCAAGAACAGCATTTGAGAGACCATTGTTGAGTGGAGTAGCTTATGCTGAAAAAGTTATGAATTCTGAGAGGGAAATGTTTGAGCGTGAGCATAATTGGGTTATCAAAACAATGGATAGAGGAGAACCTTCACCAGTTCGTGACGAGTACGCTCCAGTCATATTCTCTCAAGATAGTGTCTCGTATCTTGAATCACTTGATATGATGTCAGGCGAGGTATATAACAACATCCTTGACACTCTTGTGGCTGCTGCCACCATAGATTCCTGAGACTTTTCTCTGACTTTTGCAGGAGGATCGTGAGAATATAGTGCGTGCTAGAGAAACAGGAAAAGCTGTGGTAACAAGTCCTTTTAGGTTATTAGGTTCACACCATCTTGGAGTTGTGTTAACCTTTCCTGTTTATAAAGCATCTCTTCCTGAAAACCCATCTGTCGAACAGCGAATTGCAGCAACTGCAGGGTAAGTTCTCAATCCAAATTCCAATAAAGAAAAGAGCTTTACATATTACAAGACTGGTTTTAATTGATTCTTGAATTTGAAATGTAGTTACCTTGGCGGTGCGTTTGATGTAGAGTCTCTTGTTGAGAATTTACTTAGTCAGCTTGCTGGAAACCAAGCAATACTTGTGCACGTTTATGATATCACCAATGATTCAGATCCACTAGTCATGTATGGAAATCCAGATGAAGAAGGTGACACTTCTCTCTTTCATGAGAGCAAACTTGATTTCGGAGATCCCTTCAGGAAACATAAGATGATTTGCAGGTAAACCACACAATATCCACTCAGATAAACACTTAAGAGAGATCTAAAACCAAGCTCTTTATCTGATCTAGGTACCATCAAAAGGCTCCTATGGCTCCGAATGTAATCACAACTGTGCCCTTGTTCTTTCTAATTGGAATCCTAGTGGGGTATACACTATATGCTGCAGCTAATCACATTGTGAAAGTAGAAGATGATTTCCATGAAATGCAAGAATTAAAAGTTCGAGCAGAAGCTGCTGATGTTGCTAAGTCACAGTTTCTTGCTACTGTCTCTCATGAGATCAGGACACCAATGAATGGAATTCTTGGAATGCTTGCCATGCTTCTTGATACAGAACTAAGCTCAACGCAGAGAGATTACGCGCAAACTGCTCAAGTTTGTGGTAAGGCATTGATTGCATTGATAAACGAGGTTCTTGATCGTGCCAAGATCGAAGCTGGAAAGCTAGAATTGGAATCTGTACCTTTTGATATCCGTTCTATATTAGATGATGTCCTTTCTTTGTTCTCCGAGGAGTCGAGGAACAAAGGTATTGAGGTAAGTCTCAATCTGAAAATCAAAGCCACTAAACACCAAATTCATAGTCCTCGAGGAACATTAAACTGATCTGATTCTTGATTCGATCTGCAGCTTGCGGTATTTGTTTCTGACAAAGTACCTGAGATAGTCAAAGGAGATTCAGGAAGATTCAGACAGATAATCATAAATCTTGTTGGGAACTCTGTTAAAGTTAGTCCCTTTACCTCGTCTTTGTTTCGCATGGCAGCTAAATTTGTTGATCTAAGATGTTTCTTTGACAGTTTACAGAGAAAGGACATATCTTTGTTAAAGTCCATCTCCAGGATCAGTCAAAGGATGGATCTGACTTGAAGACAGGAACCATAGCTAACGAAGAACTGCTAGTTGGTTCCAAACCGTCGAGTTACAACACATTGAGCGGTTACGAAGCAGCTGATGGTCGAAACAGCTGGGATTCATTCAAGCATTTGGTCTCTGAAGAGTCATCAAATCCAGAAACTACCATTAATGGAACTTCTGGTATTGTCAGGCTTATGGTTTCCATTGAAGATACAGGTATTGGTATCCCTTTAGCTGCGCAAGGCCGTGTATTCATGCCATTTATGCAAGCAGACAGCTCAACTTCAAGAAACTATGGAGGTACTGGAATCGGTTTGAGTATTAGCAAGTGTCTTGTTGAACTTATGCGTGGTCAGATCAGTTTCATAAGCAAGCCTCATGTCGGAAGCACGTTCTGGTTCACCGCTGTGTTTGAAAAATGTGACAAATGTGCGTTTAATCATCTGAAGAAACCTAAAGTAGAGAATTTACCTTCTACTTTTAGAGGAATGAGAGCTTTAGTCGTTGATGCAAAGCCTGTAAGAGCTGCTGTGACCAGATACCATATGAAAAGACTCGGAATTCAGGTTGATGTCGTTACAAGTCTCAAAACCGCAGCTTCGGTTGCAGCATTGGGAAGAAATGGTTCATTAGCTTCCGGGTAAGAGACTAAAGATTCAGTCTTTACAAGTCTGTTGTCATTGCAAGTCTCAATAACTTGGTCTTTCGCCTTTTTTGCAGAACAAAACCGGAACTTGATATGATACTTGTGGAGAAAGACTCGTGGATTTCGAGTGAAGAGAGTATACATCTGTTTGATTCAAGAACCAATGGAAATGTTCAGAAGAAGTCTCCAAAGCTTGCTCTTTTTGCGACGAATATAACTAATTCGGAGTTTGATAGAGCTAAAGCTGCAGGATTTGCGGATACGGTGATAATGAAACCATTAAGAGCAAGCATGATTGGTGCGTGTCTGCAACAGGTTCTTGAACTGAGAAAGACAAGACAGCAGCATCCAGAGGGATCACCAGAAACGCTTAAGAGCTTACTTACAGGGAAGAAGATACTTGTTGTTGATGATAATATTGTTAACCGGAGAGTAGCTGCAGGAGCGCTTAAGAAATTTGGAGCTGAAGTAGTGTGTGCAGAGAGTGGTCAAGTTGCATTGACATTGCTTGAGATTCCACACAAGTTTGATGCTTGTTTTATGGATATTCAGATGCCACAGATGGACGGGTAAGCAAGAAGATCTTCACTTACTAAATTCCGACCACATCTGTTTCCAAGTTGGAATCTTTGATTGATTGTCTTGTACCTTTTTCTGTCAGATTTGAAGCAACACGTCAGATAAGGATGATGGAGACGCAAGCTAAGGAGAAGACGAGTGTAAAGTGGCACTTACCGATACTAGCCATGACTGCTGATGTGATTCACGCGACCTACGAAGAATGTTTGAAAAGTGGAATGGATGGTTATGTCTCGAAGCCCTTTGAAGAAGAGAATCTCTACAAATCTGTAGCTAAGTCAATGAAAGCTAACCCCAAATCAGATTCATAGCCTGCAAAGAAAAAGTTGAGCTCTCTTAATCACTGCCCCAGGCGATATATTTTAATCTGCAGCCGGGTAAGTTTCAGATGGGAAAAGGGCTTTAAGGAAATATGACATCTGGTTCGTATACGTGTGTAAATATAGGTTTCACAATGCTGAGATTTTGAGGTTTTTTTCAGTGTCTTTCTTTGGCCGTATGTTGTAAACAACGACGTTCGGCTAGTTTAGTGTTGCTCTTACGGTAATTAATTCCACGAACCAGGAGATATAGCAAAGAACCACTTTAAGACTTCCTTTATAAAGCAAGGTCAGCATCCATCTCTTTTCCATATTCAACAATAAAGCCAGGCAGAGAATCTAAAGAGAAGTAAAGAACCCTGACTTAAGGAAACAGAACTGGCATGAGAAGATATCACGAAACGAACTTTTCATAATGCCCAAATTGCAATCAGAAGTGGAATGTTACCTCTAGATCATCATCGTTTCAGGTTCATGCTCTTGGTTGGGAAATCTCGTAAACTTAAAGCCGGCTTCACCGATCCCCGAGGAGACTCCTCGTTGCTGCTGCTCAGATTGCAATTAGTCTGAAATAGAATAATTAAATAATGTTGAAAATATTGGGTTAGATCACATCTCATTTCCACAAAATTTGGTTTCTCCATTCTATTATGATACAGCCACGAATGTTTTTGTACAGATGTCTGGAGAGAGAGAACAAAGTGATGAACGATCACAGAGCACACAGGTTCTTCCTAACATGTCCAAAACGTCATCCTTTGTTTCAAACTCCCTCTCCTAATAAATATTCCAAAGAATTAAACACAGGAATTTTCTTCCTGGGTTAATAATAGGGTGTGAATATGTAGTCTATCTTGAACTAACTAATGAGCCCTGTAATTTTTGGCAAAATGGGACTGATGCGGGCCATAGCTCGAGTATAATCCCCCTGCGTAAGCAGAAGAGATAATAGCTTCGTTACAATCTTAATACACAGATAAAGCAGAGACCTTGTAAAACCTCAGAAAGGGTTGCAGGTACGTACCGTCTGAAGCATTAACTAGAATGTTACAATGGCGGACCCCATGTAAAGAACCTTTCCCAATCATCTTCTCAAAATTCAAAAGACACTGCTCAGCCATTGATTTCTTCGTGTCGAATTTACAAAGCACAGAGATATTTCTGAGAGTGGGCAAATTGTGAAATTGCCCAATGCCCACGGAATTAGGGTTTCTGCATCAAAGCGAATCAAATCGACGCATTCATTAGATGGCACGGACTACATACAATCGATCAATTCCTAAACTAATCAAGGCGAGTGGTTCTACTATGATGGAAAACGATGAAGTTTATCAATCGCAATGGGGGAAACTTACGCCGAGAAGCGAATCCATGGAAGAGTGCCCAAAGCGTTATGATTGATCTAAGAATAACAACCGGCGATGAGGCTTTTTTAGCCGGCGGCCGGCGTGAAAGTTTTTTCTCAGCGTTACGGTTTTTAGGGTTTTGTCAATAAATAAAAAGTTGGGTTAAAAAAAAGTAATAATAGAAAGAAAAAAAAACATGATTAGATAAATTATTTGCGCGGGGAAAAAAGAAAGATATAATGAATTTGTTAGGAATTGATGTTCAAACGTGTCTCCGTGAATGGACCGGTCCACATCAAACATATTTTATTTATTTACGTAATTATCGAATCTGAAAGATTAATTTTTTTTTAAATTTCTCATCAAAACAAAAAAACATCAGTTTTTTTTTTCGCTTGTAAAAAAACATCAGTTAAAAGTAAAAACAAACATTCAATAAAAAAGTAAACGGCGTCAAACAATGACCGTTAAATAATTGGACGAATCAGAATATAACACGTGGCAAATTAACTCCGGATTTCACGTCGCCTGTCTCCGTCGGGACTCCAAAATTAACATTTTTCTTTCCTCGTTGGTCACAAGAAGATAAGACCATGCAAAGACTCAATAAATAGTATTTATTAAAATTAAATACCTTAATACTTACTTTTTTAAATGAATAAAATTGATTAAGATTAAAAAAATAAAACGTTAATAATAAAATATACGCGGTTTCTTAAACTGACTTTAACACGTAGTAATGAGTTTGTTTGACCCTACTTAAGATTTACCACTAATTAATTAATACGTTATCACCGTCACACCGTATTAACTTTTTTATTTATATTCATTATTCTAATAGAAAAGACATAAGAATCAAATGGAAATAATGTAAAGAAAAATCCAAGATCCGGAGAAAATATTATATTTTAAATCAACATGGACAAAACGATACTCAATATTATTAGTAGTTAGACAGTGTCACAAGCATGATCAATTTCAATCATTGAGATTATGTAGGACAAAATAAATAAAAAAGACTATAATATTGTAATATACATTTTTTCGTTAAGATAAATGTACAGTGTTCTGTATAAAATTAATATAATTAATTTCTAAATCTCAAAGAATTTATAAAATTGAGATATTTTAAAATATAGAGTACAGTTTTTATATATTTTATATATATCTATAAATATGTAAACATAGAAGTTTATTCTATTTCTATAATTATAGATATGTTTCTGATTTTATTCACTGCGTGCCAGCTGCTACTCTTAAATGTTAAAATATAAAAAAATTATAAAATAAGAAGAAAATAATAAAAAAATTATTTACACTTTCTCTCACAGACACATACTCTCTCCCTACTTTAATACTATTTGTTCTGGTTCATCCATTTCTCCCCAGAAGAATAAAAGTTTTTGTTTTTATGAAAAAAAATAAAAATAAAAAAGATGATGCTTTTATGATCTTCACCTTTTTCTTTTATCTCTCTCTTCTATCTTCCCCCTCGATCTCCGCCGATTCCGTCTCTTAATTTCCATTCTCTTTCACATTTTTCGTCTCTCTTTTTTTGTTCCTCTAAAGTTCTCACCTTTGTGTTTCGATGCCTCCTTAAAACCCTAGAACCAAATTCAAGTGTTCAAGGCTGCTCTCCTTCACTCTCTCGTCGATTTCACGGAGAATTTCCCAAGAAAATGACGGAATTTCATCTGGGTATTCTCTGTTTCTCTCTCTTGTTACTAGGTTTTGTCGATTTTACAGTTTCACAGACCAGTACCGATGCTGTGACTATGAAAGCTATTAAATCGAGTCTGAATCTTACATCAGACGTAGATTGGTCTGATCCTGACCCGTGTAAATGGGAATCTGTTCAATGTGACCGGAGTTTTCGTGTTACTAGGATTCAGCTTAAGCAGAAAGGGATTACTGGTACAATTCATCAAGATATTCAGAAACTATCTGAATTAATCGTGCTCGAGCTCTTTCAAAATCAATTATCTGGTCCAATTCCTGATCTCTCAGGTCTCACGAAACTACAAACGCTGAATCTTCACGACAATCTCTTAACATCTGTACCAAAGAATCTCTTCTCCGGTATGTCTTCACTTCAAGCAGCGTTTCTCCAAAACAACCCTTTTACTCCATGGCAAATTCCAGATACCATAAAGGATGCTTCTTCTCTCCAGAATCTCTCACTCAGTAATTGCAGCATTACCGGTAAAATCCCTGATTTCTTCGGCTCTCAAACACTTCCAAGTCTTACAAATCTGAAATTATCTGATAATAATCTTCAAGGCGAGTTACCTGCAAGCTTAGCCAGTTCTTCAGTCCAGACTCTATGGCTAAACGGTCAAAAGGGTGACCTGAAACTAAATGGCTCCATCTCAGTATTGCAGAATATGACTTCACTTAGAGAAGTTACATTGCAAGAAAATCAATTCTCCGGTCCAATTCCTGATCTTTCCGGTTTACAATCACTAACCAGCTTCAATGTAAGAGAGAATCAGCTTACTGGTATAATCCCAGAGAGTTTTCTTACTCTTCCTTCACTCTCCGTTGTGAATTTAACGAATAATTACCTCCAAGGACCTTTTCCAGCATTCAACAAAGGTGTTAGTGTTGACATACAACCCATAAACAGTTTTTGTCTAGATAAGCCTGGTGTGAAGTGTGATCCTCGTGTGGATACTTTACTTTCTATAGTGGAACCATTAGGTTATCCACTGAATCTTGCAAAGGAATGGAAAGGGAATGATCCTTGTGATGGTTGGATTGGGATTACTTGTTCTGGAAGTAACATTACAGTGATTAGTCTCAAGAATATGGGTCTTTTAGGAAGAATTTCACCGAATTTCGCCAAGTTTACTTCATTGGAAACCATTATTCTTTCCAACAATGCACTTACTGGAACAATACCTACAGAACTCACCACATTACCTAAGCTTAAAACACTTGATGTCTCCAACAACAACATCTATGGAAAAGTTCCTAAATTCCGGGAAAATGTGAATTTGTTAACTGTAGGAAACACTAATCTTGGAAAAGATGAACCCAAGTCACCATCATCTGGTGATTCTACTGGTCCTGGAGCTTCAGGAGGAAATATCATCAATGGAGAAACAAGAAAATCAAGCAATGTAAAGGTTATAGGCTCTGTTGTTGGTGGTATCATCGGTGCAATATGTTTAATTGGACTTGGATTCTGCGTCTACGCAAAGAAAAGAAAGTCACCAGCTAGAGTTCAAAGTCCAAACAACATGGTGATTCATCCACATCATTCAGGAGAAAACGACGCAGTAAAACTCTCAATTGCAGCTTCTGGTGTCAACAATGGTGTAGGAAGTGAAAGCTCCTACAGTCACAGTGGAAGCGCAGCTGGTGATATCCACGTTGTTGAAGCTGGAAACATGGTTATATCAATACAAGTACTACGAAACGTAACTAACAACTTCAGTGAAGAGAATATCCTCGGAAGAGGTGGATTTGGAACAGTATACAAAGGTGAACTCCATGATGGAACAAAGATAGCTGTAAAAAGAATGGAATCATCTGTTGTAAGTGATAAAGGACTTGCAGAGTTTAAGTCAGAAATCACAGTTTTGACCAAAATGCGTCATCGTCATCTCGTAGCTTTACTTGGTTACTGTCTTGATGGAAGTGAGAGGCTTTTGGTTTATGAGTATATGCCTCAAGGGACACTTAGTGAGCATTTGTTTCATTGGAAAGATGAAGGTCGTAAACCACTTGATTGGAGTAGACGTTTGTCTATAGCTTTGGATGTAGCTAGAGGTGTTGAGTATTTACATACTTTAGCACATCAGAGTTTTATACATAGGGATTTGAAGCCGTCGAATATTCTTCTTGGAGATGATATGCGTGCTAAAGTGTCGGATTTTGGGTTGGTTAGGCTTGCTCCTGAGGGGAAATACTCCATTGAAACTAGAGTTGCGGGAACTTTTGGATATCTTGCTCCAGAATATGCAGGTTTGTTTATGATCTTAGTGATGGTTGTTTACTTATGGCTGGTTTTTTTGATTGAAAATGGTAAAATGGATCTTCGACTTTGATAACCGGGTTTTTTTAAATTATAGAGGATTTTTTAAATTAAATTTTGAACTTGAAATTAAACCATAATTTCAAAATTTTACAAAAAAATATAATCCCAATTTTGTTTAATTACAGGGAAAATAGTATTTTAGACCGGAACTATTTATGTTTGGTGAAAAAAGCTCTCAACTTTCGAAATGGTTTTTTAAACCTTGAACTTTGATAACCTTGTTTTTTCAAACCTACCAAACTTTTTAAATCATAATTAGACTTTAAACACAAAATTAATCATAATTTCAAAATTTGATCCAAAAATATAATCCAAATTTGAATGAAGTATATTATAATTTCAAGTTTAAATTTGAGATTTCGGTTTAAGAAACTCGGGGGTATTGAGGGTTAGAGGGTTAAAAACCCCAATTATCAAAACTCAAGATTTAAAAACCATTTTGAAAGTTTGGTTTTTTCTCCAAATTAAAACAGTTCCAAATCTATACTAAACTTTAATTTGAGGTTTCGGTTGAAAAAATCTAGTTATTAAGGTTTGGGTTTAAAAATCCCCTGTTATCAAAATTCAAGATCCAAGAAACCATTTTTAAACTTTAACAGTATTTACAACAAATCTACCAGTTTCTATTTTACATTTTCTCTTCTTTAATATCTTTTAAACTCTGATTTTCGACAGTAACTGGAAGAGTAACAACAAAAGTAGACATCTTTAGCCTGGGTGTCATACTCATGGAGCTAATAACCGGTCGTAAAGCTCTAGACGAGACACAACCCGAAGATAGTGTCCATTTAGTGACATGGTTCCGTAGAGTTCAATCTAGTAAAGAAGAAAACTCATTCAAAAACGCAATCGATCCAACGATTAATCTCGATGAAGAAACTTTAGCAAGTATTGAAAAAGTAGGAGAACTTGCAGGACATTGCTGTGCACGTGAGCCTTATCAAAGACCAGACATGGCACACATTGTCAACGTTTTGTCTTCGTTGACTGTGCAATGGAAACCGACAGAGTCTGACGTGGATGATCTTTATGGGATAGATTATGATATGCCGTTACCTCAAGTTGTTAAAAAATGGCAAGCTTTTGAAGGGATTAGTCAAACTGGTGATGACTCTGGTTCGTCGTCTGCTTCTGCTTATGGAAGTAAAGATAATACGCAGACGAGTATACCTACTAGGCCTTCTGGGTTTGCTGACTCGTTTACTTCTGTTGATGGTCGTTGAAGAAAGGGGAGAAGGTTCTAGAAGCTTCTAGATGATGATGAAGAAGATGAAGGGTTTGTTAAATATTGAATTTTTTTTGGTTTGTTTAGTTCTTTTTATTTATTTTGTTTGCAAGTTTTTTGATTAGTGTCTTTATAATTTGTAGTGTTTGTGCAACAAAAAAAAACGATCTTTTAGAGGTATTAAATATGAAGCTTTTTTTTTTAAAGCCTTTTTTCTTATTTTGTTTGAGTAGATGAGAAATTTTTTAGTATTTGTATTATGTTGTATGTATAATTTTAAATTATATGAATTTTAGTTATTTAGCTCGATTTTTATTAGAATTATGTTGAAATTATATGGTAATTAATTTGTATATGATAGTGGAGAAGAATTGGGGATATGGGTGAGTCGTGGAATAACGTGATTATTGATCAAAATTTGTATTTAAATTGATTGGGACATTTATGCAATTGATTTTGATTAATTTATTTACATTTTTATGTTTTTTTTGTATAAGGAAATCTAGTCAAATCTTGGTCAGAATCATTAGTCTATTTTTATTGATTTTAAAAATGGTACTATGTTTCAATTATGATCCCGGATTTGTAGCTGAATTGCTTTATAAGAAGCTTTCTTATAAAAAAAAATTTATTTAATGTAATATAGAGTATATGTTTATTGTATAAGTTTGTGGATTGCTTCACATGGTCAATCCAACATGACACAACATGATGCACTTAATCACTTAAGCTTGACGGCTTGAGAGAAATTATTCCTTTTTTTATTATGAAAATTATACGATATAAATAAATATTTTGCTAAATATTCGATCTCTGCAAATTATTTTTGTAAACGAATTATAATATTTAATTAGTTTACAATATGACGCGGGTTTAGGCTTTTAGTGATGGAAATCTTGTGATTAAAAAATGAAACGGCAACGTTTAGCTAAAGAGACGGAGCGGTTTACTTTAACGTGACTAAAACTATTGGGCCATGCCATTATACAAAAAAAACGGCATGAAGTTTGGACTTACATTCACAAATCTCAAATATGATGTCTGGAACTAAAGGTTACATCGAAGCCTTAATAAATTAAGTTTTATAGAACTTTAATTGGGCCTTTTTCCAAAAGTATTATAGGCCCAGTTAAGAATCATATCTTTTTTATTTTATTTGCTTGATTTATTCTTCTTATTTCAAAATATATGTAATATGTACATAAACTAGGGTTTTAAAACTTAAAACTTATGTATCTGTATTTATAAATATATATAGTATGTGTGGGAAAATGGAAAGTACATGATAATTTTTTCTACGATTTTTGTATAAATGAACAGTATGCTAAATATATAAATGAGTCAAAGAAATATATATATATATATAAAAAAATTAGTACTGAAAAATAAATTACTGTAAAATCTCGACTTTGTTGAAAGTCTGTTAAATTGATGTAGTAATTTAATAAATTAAAACTGAAAGGCAGTTTGACATTTTTTGCAATTTATAATTTAAAACATATCTTATAGTTGTTTAAAATACTTTTTCATATCCTTTACAAAAATCTAAGTTTATATATTTTTTTGTATATGGTATGTTTCCTTTTAATTATATATGACAATAAAATTATAGCAAGAAAATAAATATTCGAGATGTATTTATCTTGTTCTGTTTATATATTTTATTCCAAAACTATGTTTTAATATTGTATTGTTCTACGCAACAATATGTAATATTTAATATTTTAAAGTAAAAATTATACAAATGTTTTTTTTCTGTCAATTATCTCCCTAAAATAAATATATTTTATTTCTTTATAATCATCATCTTTTTTCCATTCTGTTTAAATTAAATTTTGATTGTATCTATTGCTAAGACAAGTGCACTATTAAAACAACCTCTATTTGTAATTTTTCATTTTAGTTTTGTTTGTAATTTTTTCCTTTCTTATAAATATTTCTTGATTTATAATTTTTATTTCATAACATATAACGGTATTATAACCATAAAATTATTCAAATATTTTTCTAAAAATAGTGTTTAAAACTACTTCATATATAACAATATAATAATATATTTATAACCAATTAAAATTGGACATAAATTATATAAACGTGAACGGTTTTGTTTTTCTCTCAACATCTAAAATTCCCATATTTATAGATGTATAAAAAAATAAAATTGGTATAATAGAATGTAAATATGTGTAACAATGATATTATTTTCAAAAATAAATAAGTGGGTTCCCTTGGAAATTTCGGAGTAAATATAGGAAGCTTTGCTTACCTTTATCGCACCATCTAATATTATAAAAAAAACAACTAAACCTTTTGCACCGCAAAGTCAAATTATGTCCACTCAAATTATATATTTATTTTAATTTTTCCATAATTAATGATCTCATTAGTGAATGTTTTAATTTTGAAAAATTAAAATAAAATTGAAGGTTAAATAAATAAATTAAATATGTAGTTACATATCCTTCACATTCCCGCCTGGCTATTCATTTTAGGTATTAAAAGAGACACAGTTATTGTTGACTCTTTAGACTTTTGATTTTTCCCTTATTTTTCGTTATTAATTTATTAAAAGTTTATTATTTTTTTTTCCTTTCCTTTTTTATATTATCGTTTTCTCAAAAACACATTTATATAATTAATCGAGACATTCCCAATCTCTTTTTTTTAATTATTTTAAATTAAATTTTCTTTTGCGTTGTACTATTTATTCACACTATAATCACTTCTCTCTTCTTTCTTCTCTTTTCTCTTCTCTTCTTCTCCAAGAACCCTATTTTTTTTTTCATATATGATTTTAATCGGAGAAAATTAGTGAAATCTATTCATCAGATCGATTAAAGTAAATCAATTTCTGATACCCAATATGAATCTGGTAAACCCCTTTTTTTTAATCTCTGTTTCAATTTATTCTTATTAATTTTTATTTTTCTGCATAGATTCATTATAAAAAAATTAATAATTTCTGCAGATTTCATCTATTTTCTTAAACTAATTTTTTTAACTCCTTTTTTCATCTAAATTGGTTATAAATCTCAATAATTTATACAAATTCATCCTTTTACATAACTAATTTTGATTTTTCTGCAAATTAATCCCTTCAAATTCAAGTTTTTGAAAGTCCTTTTTGTTATAATATCAATAAAGTTTCAAATTTGTGCAGATTTCGTCTAAAAAGAGCTTTATTAATAAATTTTTGAACCCAACCCATGTATAAAAAATCAATAAAGTTACAAAATTTGTGGAAGATTTAATCAATTTTTTAATAAAAATTTGAAATTTTTGGTTGCAGAAGAGAAGATCAGAAGAGTGGTTAGGGAATCTGTTGAGTTGTGAATTTTTTGGGATATGTAAAGATCATAAATATGTTCGTAAGAACGAGAAGAATGTGTTCTGTATTGACTGTAATGTCGGAATCTGCAGACATTGTTGCAACTCAGAATCTCATTTTCTCCATAATCGTCTTCAGATCTGCAAATATGTTTATCAAGATGTTCTTCGTCTTCTCGATATTCAACTTTACTTCGATTGCGCTCTAATTCAGGTTTCTTTTTTAAATTAACCAAATTTGATATAAAATTCAACAGATTTGATTTGGTATTTAATTTCACTTCTTTTTTGTGTTGTTTTTTTTTAATTGGAATTTTTTATTTTATTGGAAACTAATTTTGTCTTTTTATTTTTGGTAATAAATTATTATAATAAAAAAAGACGTATAAAATAAATGGAGAAAAGGCAATACATTTAAATTCAAGACCACAGGCAAAAGATGCAAGACCTTCAACAAAATCAAAAAATGGAGCTTCATGTGTTACTTGTAATAGATATATTCAAGATCCTCCCAATAGATTTTGTTCTATCTCCTGCAAGGTATATCATTTTTAAATTTAATTTTAATTAAATTTTATTATCTATGAATTGTAGAGTATAATTAATTAATGATAAGTAGTAGTTTTGAGATTTCCTTTACTTTTTAAAATTAGTTAATTTGGTGAGAAAAATCTCACTTTTAAAAATGGTATTTTAAACAATTTTGATAACTAAGTGTTTTAAACCACAAACCTTAATAATCATAATTTTTAAATCGAAATTTCAAATTTAAATTTGAAATTATACTTTAATTAATCTAAATTTAAGATATATTTTTGGTTATATTTAAAACTATAGTTTAATTTTATATTTAAAATTTAATTTTAAAAAATTTGTAGGATTGAAAAAACATGGTTTTCAAAGTTTGTAGTATAAAATACCATTTTTTAAATTGTGAGTTTTTTTTGCTAAATCATCAAAGTTGGTGGTTTATTCTACCATTTTCTTTTACAATTATTATACATTTTGCTTTGGAAATAGTTATACTTTTGACACGTAATAACACATAAATACATAAGACAATAGTCTAAGCCAAAAAATAAAAAATAATAATAAGACAATAGTTATTTAATAAATGTTGAAAATATGATGAAAAAATAGTTATATTAATCATTTAGTATTAACTAATTAATTTATTTATTTTAGTTTTAAAATTAATGAAATGTTTGATTTTATGATGTAGATTTCAGCATCTTCGAAAAGGCATAAAATATGTTATTCACCAAAACTGGAAGAAATTGGTATAGAGAAAGAAAACTCAAATGAAGAAGGAAGCTTAGAGGAGAAGAAATCGTGTACATCGTCGCTCACTGAAGTTTCGGAAGACTCGAGAAATGTTTTGTGTAGTTCTTCGTTAAGACCAATTTTGAGACTACACAAGAGAAAAGGAATTTCTCTAAGATCTCCTCTTCATTGATATTTTTTTTGTTCAATTTTTTTTAATTAAAAGTCAATACAAAAATATTTGTATTTTATGGAAAATTATATTGTTTTGGGTTATAATATTATGTTTAAATAAAAAAAAAATAATTAAAAATAATGAGGTGTAATTGCGTATGAGACTTGAGTGATTTATCTATGATTCATGATGAAAAAGTTTTTCAAAGTTTTGGTGTTTTATGAGATTTTGTTCATTTTATTGGACCCACAAATTTGATTCGTAAAGTAAATTTATAAAAAAAAGAAGTTAATTATTATGATTTATTTATTAGTGCCCTTATATAATTAACAAACAAAATATCCATACAATTTTAATTTATTATATATATATTTATTTATTTATTCGTATGCAGAATTGAGGAATTATGCTCTTATATTAGTAAACAAATATATATAATATTCGTAATTAATTCTATTTGAATCAATGTTAAGATTACTATTTCAAAATAATATATACATAAGGATAAGGGAACATATTCATTTTTTATGTCAATTTTGTATATAGTAAAAGATCAAATTGAACCGATAAAAAACGTATTAAATTGATGTATATGAGGTATTGCATGGTATTATATTATATACAAATTTAGTAGAAATATATGTGAATATATGTACGCAAATTTTATTATGTATAAATTTTAAGTTGGGTTAATTGACCATAATTTATGCTTTTTCATATATGTTATTTTAAATGTTATGTAATATTCAATATAGATTAATTGAAGAGCAAAAACTTTATGAATTTATATAAATTATAAAAAAATCATAATTAATGGATCTCTATATATATCAACTTGGTTTAATTAATTAATTTGTTCTCAGACAACTTTTGCTATTGAAAATGATATCACCCATCATTATCATTGTTCTCTTTATGATGATACTATATTTTATAATAATATTATGTTCAATATTTTATTTTATTTATTTCTATAGTAATGTTGAAGAATTCGTTGAAGAACGGAAGCGTAATTTACATATATGGATTATAGTACACACACACACACACATATATATATATATATATTTATTTCAGTATCTTCGTATTTTTTAAATAGGGGAAACTATAGAATATATAGTATTTAAAATAATATTATACCTAACAACATAAAAATCTAAATCGTTGTAAATCATGAATTTAATATAAAATGTAGTAGGTTCAAAATGAATTTAATATAAAATTAATGCAAACAAATTGAAAAAACACGAAACATATTTTTTTTAGGAAAAAATATATTTGATTTAAAAGGAAAGTATTGAATAGAAATTAAACTGTATCAATTTATTTAAAGTAAATTTGAATTTTTTTCACATATTATTGGGTTTTAAACCACAAACCTAACCAAATTTGTACAATAAATCTCCTTTTTATATATGTTTTGATGAATAATTTTTCTATAAAATAATATTCCAAAACATTTTCAGAAAATTCCATCTTGGGATATTTTCTTTACAAAATTAAATAAATTGAAGTGACATTTTCTTTACAAATAAAGAATTAAAAAAGATAAAAATAAAATATTAAACCACCTGGGCCTCACTAGTCAACATGGAGCGTTTATTGGGCCAAAGACGTTTGTCGCGATCTTTGTCTCGCTCAAAATTATAAAATAAAAGATAATAAAAATCAATTGATAATTATTAATTAGAACAAAACTCGAATAAACTAAAATAAAAAAAATATTATCGATCCTCGTCTTATGGTTGTATCACTATTATTGATAATTATTGACTCACCATGTTTTTTATTTATTAATTTATATATAAAAAAACAATCAATGATACCAAAAAGAAGAGTGATGGTCATAATGTATTGGCAGCAAAATCCACTTTATTAAAATTTAAAATAAAAATAAATAGTAAAAAGTATTAAAGAAATAAAAATAAAAAGAATTGGGTATGAATATGATTATGGCAGACAAAAAGTAAAGAATAAAAGAAAGGAATGTTGTGAGCCAATTGGATATGACAGATTTTAACTGAATTGCTCAAAGACTATTAAAGAATATTTTGCATTATGTATTTCTCCCTTTTTTTATAATCTCAATCTTATGCATGTTCCACATGTCACATGTCATCTCTCCACATACATTTACATACCATCCATGATATTATTTTATATTTTCCGTTTTTAATTTATAATCTCTTACTATTTAAAACAAGAAATATAATATAATTATATATATATAT
>KE151134.1:440932-472413 GCA_000411095.1 Aethionema arabicum
GTGGTGCTCGGAGGAGGGTGAGAGATGACGTAGGAGGAGGAGAAGAAGACGATACGTACGGATACAACGAAGAGATAGCGATGCTAGAGAAGTATAGTGAGTTGTGCAGAGAAGAAGCGCTTATAGTAACAGCCATTGTTGACGAGGAAGAAGTCGAAGTTTTGATCTTCAAAGGAATGTCTTCATGTCTAAGCGGAGAGACGGCGGTGGATCCGGCGAGGAGTGTGTTACCGGAGAGAGCAGTGATTAAAACGATAGATAAAGTAAAAGGACCATTTAATCCATCAGAGATTCATTACATAGAAAAAGGACTCTCCTTTGAAGCCTTCAAAAAGACAATACTAAAGTAAAACCTATTTTTAAGATGTATGAAAGTGGTGGAAGCAGCAATTTGGTAATAGAAATGCAAGAAAGATTTCACACAACTAAGGCTCAAGTTTGGTAAAATACAATACAGGAGGAAACAACAATCACACACTAAGGTAAAAAGAGTAGTTAAAAACTTAAAACACAAACCTAGACTCTTCTTCATCCTATACATAATACAGAGAAAAAAACAATAACCAAATCATGAACAAAACAAGGTTAGTTAAAGCTTACTTATGTTAGAGAAGCACATAACCTCCCCAATTGGATTCTATCTCTCTATGCTTTTGTCCTTCCATATACTTCTCTTCCGGCACCACGGGGTCGGAAAGATGAGTTCGTCGAGGTTATTAACCGGTTAACTGATAGCAATACGCTTTGTGGTATCGACCGTTCTCTCTGATCACTGCGTGCTTCTTGTCATCCCCGTTCGTCCAGAGCCTCTGCCAAACACCAATTGTGTGAACAAACAAGAACATAGAATAGATTTGAAATTAGCATAAAGACTTGTATAATATTGTGAGAATGGACCGACGCAGTAAAGCTAAGCTACTCATATACTAATAATTTAGCTTATGTAGGTTATGATGTTTTTTTGTTTGTAAGTACCTTCCAGAGAGGAATTGAGCAGAGGTTGAAGATGGCTTTGAGTTTGAGGGACGGCGAGTCGTCCTGTTTTCTGGTACTTTATCTACGCGCATGGCTGCGACTTCTTTCTCCATTGCAGCTACTTCTCTTCGCATTTTCTTTGCCTCAACCTCCATTGCCTTTGTTAGTGTTTCAACCTTCTTAGCCAACATCTAAGCAAAGCAAGAAAAAACAAAACTGAGTATTTTAATTAGAAAAAACATCTAAGCAAATCAAGAAACGAGGGACTGACCTCAATGGCGTCGTCCTTCTCTCTTATGCTTTGATCTTTCTCCTGAGATGCTTTCCTTAAAGTTATAACCTCCTTTTGAAGTAAATCATGTAACACCCCTGGGACACTGTCAGTATTTGTTCCTGCCGGCTTTTCTGAATCTCCTTGTTTTGGTGGATTAGGTGATTCGCCTCCACTGGTTTCTTCTAAAGACTGGTTTAGCGAAAATTTTGAGCCTGTATCGCTTAGCAGTTTACTCCTATCTAATGATCTAGAGCCACCATCGAATGATCTAGAGGTTCCTTTAGCATGCTTCAATACTGTACTTGCACTGGCGCTCAAAGATCTCAACTGAGAACTTGGTGTTCTCTTTGAGAAAAAACCGTTTGATGTCAGCTTTGGAATGATATCAGCTCCTCCAATGGATTGTCTTCGAGAGGGCCCATTGCTAGTACTTCTTCCATCAGGTGTGGCTCGGTTGCCACTGCTTGAAGGCCCTCTTAAACTCTCTTCTAAGACTCTAAGTCGCAATTGAAATTTCTCCTGAAAAAGGCAAAAGAAGCAATTCTAACTAAAGTCCGGATACAAATTAACAAAAGAAAAAAGATAAGGGACGTCGCTCAGATAGATTCTTACCTTTAACTGAGCTTCAGATTTTGCAGCTCGATCAGCTATGGCTAGTTTATCACGAAGTTGTTGCATTTCTCCCTATCCAAAAGAAAGAGTAAATGGTGAACGAATGCAATTATAATGGTCGCCGAGAATATAATCACAACTTCAAGTAGCAAAGAAGCTGAAAAAAGATAAACAGCAACCTGAAGAAATCTTCGTTCTTCAAGCCATTGCTTCACAGGCATCACTTTGTCGCTACCATCTTTCCATTCATTTGCCACCACAGTTGCCACCCTGCTTGCACTTACCTTTGCACGGGCAAGTTCCCGATCAAGGAGTCTCCTCTCATCCTAAGGAGAAGATCAATAGCAACAATTAGATCTCAAGAAACATTGAAAACGATAACTTACTGAGGTACAGTAAGTATATGTGTTTTTACATTCATTTCTTGAAATTTTCTCTGGTAATCCCTCACTGCATTTGCAGCTGCACCACCAGCAAGAACAGCTTCTTCTAGCTCTCGCACAGTCTGGGTAAACTTTTCAACTTCCGCAACCTTTTGTCTGTGCAACTTGTCCAAGATTCTGTTCTCTTCCTAGTTTGAACAATCAATAACAAGGTCTGCTCATACGATGAAAGAACAATATCCACAAATTTGAAGTTCTAATGAGTAAACGAGACTATGGAAATACCTGACAAATTTCTATCTGCTTAGCTAACTCTTGGTTTTTATTCTGGAGATCATCAACCATCGAAGCTTTTGCAAGAGCAGACTGAACAGTTCTTTCGGCATCAAGCAAAGCTGCTTCTTTTGATTTAGTTAGACGGTCGAGTGCTCTGTTGTCATCTTGAAGTTTAGCAATCTACAAACAAAGAATGTAAACCCAAATGCTCAGACTGTTATAAGGTCCTCAAGACTTTGTAAGCTGAGATATAAAAAATATATTTTGGTTGGAAGGAAGTAAAATACTTCTAGTCTTGCCAACTTGAGTTCAGCCTCTAAAGGGGCCAGAATGGCCTCAATAGGAGGCATATCATCATCTTTTTGAGCAGCATGAACCCTTCTAAGAGTGGCTTCTGCAGCAAATTGAGCTGCCATTGATGCCCTTTTTTCTTCGCTAATTTTCTTGATCTCAAGGTTCTATGACAGCGTACCAAATAATCAATACAGAGTCGAGAAAAAAAAGAAAACAGAATCTGTGAAGAAACATAGGAAACATTGCAAGCATACTTTACTCTCGAGAAGGTTTTCAGTAAGTTTGAGCTTTTCTGACATCTTCCCCAACTCCTCAGTAAGCTTTAGCAAAAAAAAATTGAAGAGTAGAAGGTTAGCATGTACAAATATGAGGACAAGAGATGTTTTATTAGACATAACGTTACGCTACCTAGGCATGTACGCTGAACAGACTACTAATTCTTGAAAAGCATTGTGAAATCTTGTGAAAAAAAATAGTGATCCAAATCTTAACATGTCTTCTAAATAAAAACGCTTTAAAAATATGCATTTGCTTCCTAGAAAGATTGGCCAACAGTCCAAACAGAGTGAAGCCAGATCACAAACAAAGGAATGGAAACAGAAAACTGAACAACAATACTAAGAAATATCTAGAAGACAAATCAACAAAGTTTGTCAGTGCAACCACCTCTTTTGCATAACCAAAATCTACCATTAAAATTGAGGTTCATAAACTCAACCTCTACTTAACCATTAAAATCACACAAACAAAATATAAAGCAATATGTCAAGATATTGTCAATGTTCAGCTCATGTAAGAGCTTCAGTGGCATGAAGTGTAATCCAAAGATCCCCTGGAGGCGAACACAATTGCAAGTACAGTCATACACTGACCATAAGAAAGGGCAGACAGCTGTGATAACTACATAGTGATCCACATAATCGCCAAACCAATTGAATGACTAACTAGACACGTTCATCAAATTACCTCTTCGGTCAAAAAAGCAAAGTAGTGGATACAATGCAAGTCACAAAAAACATATGACTAACCTCTTCAACAGCCTTCTCTCTTTGCCGTTCAGACAACCTCAATCCTTTGATCTCCGCTTGAGCTTCAGATAATTCCCGATCCTTATCTACACCAAGTCAATGTTTCAAAACAAGAATGACATGCAAGCACGTATGAACAAGTGAATATATAAATCCTAGCCAAAATTTTCAATAACAAATCAATTGTCAACGGAAACATGAATCGACCAATAGAATTAACAGATCGAAAATCATAGTGTACCTCTGACTTCATTCTCTAGCCTATTCAGCTCAACTTTTACCGGATCTGACCCATGAAGTAAGGTAATGAATTCATTATCCGCGTCAAAACTCGGCTTCATCGACCTCCGTCTTGATAAACTCTTACTTCCACCTCCTCCTTCACGGAAAGACCCTGACGCAGTCATTGAAGGTAACTGCGGCGAAGGCGTCCTACCCGTCGCTCTAAATTCACTCGGCGCCGGCTTCCCATTGTTAACCTCCAAACCAAATCTTCCCTCTTCCATTTTTTTTTCAGATCTAAAACCCTTACTCCTAACCACACATCCAAAATTCCAAACAATCCGAACACTAAAAGCCTCAAATCCACCAGAAAAATCAACTAAAACCACACCGAACAAAACGCAAAAAACACGCAAACCAAAATCAACAAACTCCGGAAGAAACGAAGATCGAACAGGAAGCAAAAGACGAAATGTAGAAACTCAGGAAAAGAAGCGAAGAGTGAGTCATCAAGAAATGAAGAAGAGCTCGAGTAATGGTGATCCAAAAGAGCTAGGGTTTGAATTCGGGCTAACCGGCGCTAAATAGATTAGAGGAAGAGAGAGTGGTTTGTTAGAGATATGGAAAAGAGGGATTTAAAAGAGGTTTATGGCTAATGGTTACTCTTGTTTTGTCTCTATTAATAAAACTCACTAATTATTTCGAAATATAATTACATTGCATTAAAATGCTAATTACCATTCATAGTATTTTTAACTTTTTTAAGATATCGCGTTTTATTTTATTTTATTTTCAATATTTACGTTACAAATAAATTAATTGATAAAAAAAATTATTCATTTTGATAAACTAGTACTTCACAACTTATAAATAGTATTTAAATTTAAATATACTCTACACTCATTTTTCAAAAAAAAAAGAAGCTTTTTACAAAAATAAATTTCAATGTTTTGAGATATTTAATATTCTATATTTCTTAAAATAATATTTATTTGCTAGCTTATAATTTTCTAAGAATATACAAATTTATTTATTTTTTGAAACCATGTCGATTTTGTTGATTTACTTAAATTTTTATTATTGACCGTCCAATCATTGCTCCAAAATAAGATTTTATTTTTATATTGCAATAAAAATAATCAAATTACTATTAAATATACTTTGACGGTCGAAAAAATTAGTATGCTTAATTTGATGATTTAAATAATTTTAATTTAATATTTACAAGAAAGAAAAAAAAACAATTTAAAAATAGTGATTGATTCTTATACACTTTATTAGTAAGCAATCAACAAATGTTACCTAACGAATTTAATACAATTTTTCAGGACAATGATAATTTTCCAATAATTTGTAATTTGTTTGGTAAAAAACAAAAATTACTTTGAAAGGGAACAATATCAATACGCCGTCGTTTTACTGTTAAGCCTCTCCTTCAATCTTCGGCTAGGGTTTAAAGCTCCTCCGTCAAATTATAAAACTTTAAGCTGTGAATGATCGGAGAAACCCTTCAATTTCTTTCTCGCCTGAGAAAGTCATCGAATGTACCAGACGCCATCACCTGCAATAAACATATTCACCAGCTGATTTCCTCTAATTGCGGCGATCTCTCTCTCAAATTCGTAGCTTACTTAGTTTCCAGAGGTTACACTCCTCACCGTTCTTCATTCAATTCGGTTATATCGTTTGTTTGCAAATTAGGGCAAGTTAAATTTGCTGAAGATATCGTTAATTGGATGCCTAGATACGGTTGTTTACCAGATGTTGTATCATATAACACATTAATCAATGGGTATTGTAGACATGGAGATTTAAGAAGTGCTAATTTGGTGTTGGAGAAGTTAAGGACCTCTAATGGCTTCATTTGTAAACCGGACATTGTTACTTTCAATGCTTTGTTCAATGGGTGTAACAAAATGAAGAAGTTAAGCGAGGTTTTTGTGTATATGAGTGTTATGTGGAAGTGTTGTTCTCCAAATGTTGTTACTTACAGTACTTGGATTGACATGTTCTGCAAATCTGGAGATTTGAAGATGGCTTTAAAGACTTTTAACTCTATGAAGAGAGATGGTTTATCTCCAAATGTGGTTACTTTCACTTGTTTGATTGATGGGTATTGTAAAGCTGGTGATTTAGAGGTTGCGGTTTTGTTATACAGAGAAATGAGAGATGTTAAGCTATCTTTGAATGTTGTTACTTACACTGCTTTGATAGATGGTTTCTGCAAACAAGGGGAAATGGAGAAAGCTGAGAGGTTGTATTTGCAGATGCATAAGGACAAAGTTGTACCAAATTCCCTTGTTTATACCACGATTATCGACGGGTATTTTCAGACAAGAGATGGCGAAAACGCCATGAAATTTCTTGCTAAAATGCTTAATCAAGGGATGAAACTTGATGTACCAGCTTATGGTGTGATCATATCAGGTCTTTGTAGTAACGGTAAGCTACAAGAAGCTATAGAGATTGTAGAAGATATGGAGAAATCTGGTTTAGTACCTGATAAGATGATTTTGACCACAATGATGAATGCTTATTTCAGATGTGGGCATATGAAATCTGCAGTTAACATGTACCATAAGTTTATTGATCAAGGTTTTGAGTTAGATGTTGTAGCTACTTCAGCTTTGATTGATGGGTTTGCAAAGAATGGGCAATTACATGAAGCTTTAGGTTATTTCTGTAACGAAAAAGCTAATTCTGTGATGTACACTGTGTTGATTGATGGGTTATGTAAAGAAGGAGACTTTAAAGAAGTTGAAAGAGTGTTTAAGAAAGTTTCAGAAGCTGGATTTGTTCCTGATAAGTTCATGTACACTTCTTGGATAGCTGGGTTGTGTAAGAAAGGTGATTTAGTGGAGGCGTTTAAGTTAAAAACTAGAATGGTTCAAGAGGGTTTGGAGATTGATTTATTAACCTACACGACATTGGTTTATGGGTTAGCTAGTAAAGGTTTAATGGTAGAGGCAAGACAAGTTTTTGATGAGATGTTGAGAAGAGGGATTAAACCTGATTCTGCTGTTTTTGATGTTTTGATTAGAGCTTATGAGAAAGAGGGAAACATGGCTGCTGCTTCGGATTTGCTTCTTCATATGCAGACTTTAGGGCTTGTAACATCGGTAACTGATCTGGATACTAGCAAACAATTGGAGAATGAAGTGGGCTAATCTTGAAATTTTCTACACAGATTGCTTTAAAGGACGTTAAAACTTTCCCAGGACTCGAAAGGTAATGAAAAATGTATATGAAATAGAACTGGTGGTTACCGGTATTGGCGAAGCCATGCCGGTCTAGGAAGAGAATGTCTGCGCCATGGTCGTGCTGCAGCGACAGAGACCTGCAGGGGTAAGTTCAAGGAAGAAAATGGTGCAAGAAGCTAAAAACTTACCGGTAGTTTGCGATATGAGCAATGGAGGCTGCTGTATAAGGGAATATTCGTTTGTACAATACTTATATGTTCGGTAAAAATGTGATCTTTACAATTAAAATGGATATTTTAATTGCTATATCTATATATACACAGTACAGTTCCAATTAAGGAACAAGACCTGTTTCCTTTCATGTGGGAAGAGACTTGGTATCAGCTTTGTTAGATTTCGTCTTCAAGATTGATCAGTATCTCCTTTAAGGATATTGTATTTGCAGAGAGGACATGTAGCTCTCATCTTAAGCCATTTAACGATACAAGCTGAATGAAAATGGTGGTTACAAGGGAGAGCATGAAGCTCTGCTCCATCCTCGTAAGAGCTCAGACATATGCAACACTCCTGAAAAGAAACAAAATCAAGTTCTCATCTCTTAAAAACTCTATAAATCAGAGTTTGTAAGTAACAAATGTTGGCTTTACCGCATCTTCAGCAAGCAGAGTTCGTTCAGTTGCTAAGTATAATCCATTAGTAGGAGTAGGAACCATTTTACCAGCTCCAACATTGTTCTTCTCGTTGCTATTAAAAGCATGAAATTTAAACATCGGAAGAACACCGAGTTCTGCCTCTGATACTCCTTCCTATTCAAGACCAACAAGACAGAGATTTCATATTTGTGTTATATATACAAAAGGTTATGGTTCTGTTTAGTGTTCATACCGTTCCTGCAACAGCATAAAGAAGGGCGATTATGCAAGGGAGGCAACAACAGAGAGCTATTCCAATAAGACCAGCCAAAACAACACAGAATATAGCGAAGAACACATCAATCGCCAGAAAAATCACCGACAACCTGAGGAATTCCGGAAGATTTGTGTATAGAATCTATAGATAGAGTAGTTGCAGAGTTTTAAGACGAGAAATTTGGAGAAAAAGTTACCAGTATAGGTTAGGAGCGTCTGCTAAAAGCTTATCTCCACCTTCTACAACCCAGTAGAATCCAATTATCCACCATATGAATGATAACACAGTGTTAATCGATTCGCATCTTTTTACCAAACTGATTATACATTCAAAGCATCATCATCATCATCATCATGAAACCATGATCGTAAAAGCAGAAATGGGAAAACGAACCTGTATTGAGTTGAATTTCCATAAGCTTCACCATCGTCTTCTTCATAATCATCTTCATTATTATTTAAAATTTCATCATGATCGGGATTTGATCCAGATTCCAAATCCCTAGCTCTCCGCCTCGTGTTTCTCCTCCAATACTCTGACCAAACCAGCACCAAATGGATCAAACACTGCAATCCATAGCCGCAGATCCAAACTCTAATCGGTTCGTTAGGTTTTTCCTCAGTGGTACCGATGAGCATCAAAGCTGATGCCACCACCAAAGCAGCGTTCCACAGTATATCAGCAGCAACAACAGGTTTAGAGTAACCCCAATCAACACGTCTCTGCTCAAGAGTCCGTGCAGCTGTTTCCCTCACAAGCAAAGACGGCGCACGGTGGCCAGTGATCCGTCCCAAGAGAACGGCAATAGCGGTAGGCTGGGATGAAGAAGAACCATCCTGACGTGGACGGAGGAGTGGCGCAGATTGATCACGCGCCGCCGTGGAATCTGAAGAAGATGACATCGGAACGAAAACCCCCCTTTTCTCTTTCAACCAACGAAGTGAATAAAGATTCTCTCTCTCCTCTAGAAGATACTAAGCCATGGCGGACACAGCTCGAGTTGAATAAAGATTTTTTAAAATTGGTTTAGTCAAATATTTCACTTAATAAATTGATTAATTAATTAAGATTCGAGATTAATCACAGATATTTCTTGTTTAGCTGGCAATTGGCGCTAAGTTCTTCTGGATTAAAAATAATTTACTCGATTTGATGCATCTAATTACTAAATTAAAATAATTACAAGCATTTTAGATTACTTTTTAGATAAATAATTTGGAAAAGGTAAATATTAATGACCTTTAACTAACTTTATCTAATTTACACATTTTTTCTTACAAAAAAATGTAACTACCGACAGTAAAATCTCCAGAAATAATTTCTTAAATAATTATAGTATTAATTAATTTGGGTCCAGACAGTAAACAGAATCTTGATTTAAAGATTCTGTTTGATTACATTAATAATTTCCCAACCAAGCTCTAACTCTGCAACAGACCAAGTGCAACACAAGAACACATCTCCACTACTTTTACTTTCTCTTCTATGCACACAATCCTCTTTTAAACACAAAGATGCCCTAAAAGATCCAACCTCCAAGCAGTTCCCAGATTCATGGATCTGACCATCAGACTTCATCTCCAAGACCTTTTCAAACAACGGTTTGATCAGATCAACAACATCTGAATCTCCCTTAGACTTAAGAGGACAACAATAAGCTAAAGAAACCACATGGTTTGTCTCATGTAACACTTCAGAGACTTCATCTTGATGAACAATCTTAGCCTTTTTGCTTTTTTCTACAACCAAAACCCCATCTGCTGTTCTCTGGTCAGTTACACGCAGCTGAGTGGAGTTAGAGAATCTGAAATTGGGGGTAGAACAGCTTTTAATGAACGTATCGGAAGCGTTTGCTTTTATATAAGATGTTGAAGAGACTGAAACTGTTTCGCCATTGGCAGGGACGTAACAGGGGATGTCAAGCTCTGAGGTTATCTTATCTTTGAGAGACATCATGCTGGGCTTTTCGCCGTGTACAAGTACAACGTTCTTTGGGGAGAGGAACTTTGTGAGATCCATGATTCCTTTTGCATCTGTGTGAGGACTGAATGCCACTTGATGTATCTGATCATAACAAATCAAAGACTGAATAAGAAGGTGAGGTGATTACAGATTACGCTTATTGTGAGATCCAGAAGAAAGAGAAGACGAACCTTGCAACGGACATCGACTTTGGTGCCATTATAGAGATCAACGGTTGTGGGTTTACCAGACATCAATTTGTGACCAACAGTACCAGCCACGGAGTATCTGTATAAAACAGATGGACAGGGAAGAGAGATTAGCTGTCTGAAACCACAAACACTGGGAACATTGTTCTTTGTGAGTCTCATTTTGTTAATGAGGTGAATGCAATAGGTTAATACCCAGGCAAGGCAACGAGATTCAGTGGAGATGGAGCCCAGTGTTTGAACACTTCAAGTGAGAAGCCGGCACAAAGCATACCAGGTGTGGCAAAGAGAACACATGGCCCAGGAGCATGTATAAGAGATCGCTCAAAATCCTTCACTGTAGAGTGAGAAGGTAGAGTTAGTGAGCAAGCCAAGTTGCAGAACTAATGTAGTTGCTAATAGCTATTTATACTTATGCTTCCTTCTCTAAGGCTGTAACAATTGTGCTAACTGAATGTAGTGAGGGAGATGTGGCTTTGACTTACCATTTTTAAAATCAAATGGATTATGTGTGGAATGCTTTTCTTTAACGTTCTGGCTTGTCCAGCTAATGAGCATTTTGTAATACATATTTGCTTGGATGGTCAAACCTGGAAACATACACAAGTTGGTCCTCAAGGACAGCTACTTTCAGAAGATAGAGATTGCTAATTAACAAAGAACACCAGGGATTTGTTGATCTAACTAATATGCAGAAAAGATGTTGAACGAGGATAGTGGTGATTTGACAGACCTGATGAGAAGTAAATAGGAACCTTTATATTCATGCGCTCCCAGTAGTCATCGAGCAGCATGCAGAGTTCCTGAACAATGAGAGAGAAGAGAAGAAACACAAACAAGTTTAACTTTCAGTGTAGGGATATATTATATAGCAACAAACAAAGCTATCACAGAGAGTCTTTTTCGTAAGAAGACATACTTGGGCCCTTCCAAGAGCAAATGAAGGAATAAGTGCTTTTCCTCCGCCAGCAACACATTTATGAACCTGGAAGATTTTTCAGAGATATCAGATAATAAGCAAATGAAAGCAGCTCAAGCCTTTCCTAAAATCAAGTAGACATACAGCTTGAAGAAACTCTCTCTGCCGTGGATATTTTGATCCGCGAATGGTTGTTGCATATGTGGACCTACAACGCATAGTCAGATTTACACCACACTTATTTCGCAAAGGAAGATTGATAAATCATACCAGTGAACAAATTAGTTTTTTTTTCAATACTCTGATATGAGAAGATCCAAGTCGAGCCTGTCAATTTTAGCTGCTCCCAGATGTCTATCTGGAGTCATATTGTAATCTCCAGTATACACAACCGAAGCATCTCCTACCTTTGCATAAACCATCACTGCTCCAAGTACCTTGTTAGAATAACAAAAGAAACTGTAAGAGATAAATTTTCTAAGAGAAGAACAATAGAGCTTGTTGAGTTCTCCAATCACAATAGAGGCAACAAGGCGAGAAAACCTCTAAAGAGAGTAAAGTCTCTTACATGCCCTGCATAATAAGCTCGGATTTGAAGATCTTGATCAACCTGAATTGTTTGCTTCAGATCCAATGCAATAACTACAGTAAAGCCAACAAATTACAGACACTATATCCGATTTTAAGAAGCATGTAATTCACAGAAAGAACACATTCATCAATAATTGGATCCAAAATCACAGACCTTTTTTCATACAGTTAGAGATATGATCAGTAGTGAATAGCTCTTCCTCTCCCCTTCGATCAACCATCACTCTCCGGTAATCCTCAAGCATCAATGGAGACAAAGCCTTTGTAGGGTACTGCAAAAGAGACAAACCAGAATAAACAACTTTGTCAATAAAACACTAGTCAGTCAAACATTTCATCGAACATGTTGAAGACACTAATACTCACCGACATGTAAATCGGCCCATTATACCCACAAACCTCCGTGAAGTAAGGAAGCGCGCCCACATGATCCATATGACTATGGAATTCAAAATTTGAGACAAATATAAACGAAATTAGAAACCATACAATGGAAAGAACTTAGAAAATATTTACATAAGGGAAGAATTTTGGGCTTCTAGATCAATACAAGTGAGTGATGATGATACAAGAGAGCGCGTTATCAAAATCACCGGTTTTGGAGATGAGAGAAAAATCCGGGTATCTATTATGATCATCGCAGCCCATGTGCATACCACAATCGAACATTATCCTTTTACCATTAATCGTCACCACCACACAGCTCTTTCCTATCTCTTGTCCGGCACCTAAAAACACCGAAACGGTCATATATCTTCTCGAAACTTGAGTGAATTTGGTAATTAGAAAGAAGGAAATAAACAAAAAAATCTTACCGAGTACGTGGCAGTCGATCGCCATGGGAAGATGTTATCAGAACTCGTGAAAAGAAATGAAAATAAATTAATTAAGAAAGCTCGTAAGATTTAACGATCTCCCATGAGAAAAAGTTATTGAATTCGTGCGATTAAGAACACGACTCCAAGAGACTGGAGAGAAATTTTGAAAGTATTTAGGGCGACAAACGAACAAGAATGGCGGCAAAGTCTAATATATATTGCCTTAGTAAAATCATGGCCCTTAGTTATATCAACGCGTTTCGAATCCTGGCCGTTGATTGTCTCACCTTTTAATGGGCTTATTATATAGTCTATTGATTATCGTTAAGGCCCATTTAAATTAAAACGACTAGACCCAATGTCGTTTTTGTTTCCGAGGAGAGCTAATCCCTAAATCGTGATACACTGAGAGACTGAGACTTTGTAGTAGTTGACCGGATCGTTGATCGTCCTTCCCGTCAGACACGCCGGTCGACGTTCCCTCCGCCGTACGTAACTGTATTGAGGCCCAGGATCTTGCTATCTCTGTCTTCAAATGTCAGTAACTTCTTCGTCTTCTAATTTCCTGATTTTCTCAATCTGCCATCTTCGAGCTCTCTGATTCTTCTCTTCTGTTCTCAGCTTTCCTCACGCATAGGTTCCATTTTTGATTGGTGATTTTCTTCCTTGCAGTGACTAGGAATCGATATCGATCCGCGACAAAATGGCTGCTCGTGTCGGGGTTTTGGCTGTCTTCGCAGCTGTTATCCTATCTCTTTCTGCCAGTTCCTCTGCTCAGGATCTACAGATCGTAACTGCCGAGCGTATGGTAGGCTCTCCGATCTATGTCTTATCCTCCATTTCTGTCTCGCGACGAATTTCACAAAATATTTTTCTGTGGATCTGTTTCTCCGGTTTATGAAACTTCGCGTGATGGAAAATGTCCTGTATGAATCTATGCAGTAAACTGTTTCGGAGAATTGCTGTGTGATTAGTCACATCACGGTTGATCATCGATAGACATCATCCTGTGTACTGTAATAGATAATGTGACTCTCATTGCGTGTGACTTCACCAATTATATGTTAAATTTCAACACATTGATGATATATGCTATTGCAATATCTTAAAATTTGATTCTAACGTGTTCCCCTTTGTGTTGGTTTTCGTCGACAGATTGACTTAAGCTCACAAATCGTGAAGATCTTCTTGACTCTCAAGGTAAAATACTCTGGAAATATGGAGTTTAGAACTGGGATTCGAAGCCGTTCTGGGCATATCTTGGTTGCACTCTCTTGCTGATGTTATATGCAATTTGCAGTTCCTCTTTTTTGGTCACTTTTAGCTAATTGCAGTTATACTTGCTGTAAAGCTTGGAATATCTGGGGTTTGCAGTGAAATGTTATGATTCACTGATTTTATCTCTTTCATCGTTCTTAAGATTTTCTATATGAAAGTAACGTTTGTTTGTTTGGATTTGTTCTCTAGGTCGAAAATATTGGGAAAGACCCTGTTGCAAAAATGCTTCTTGCTTTCCCACCTACCCAGATCAAGAATTTGGCAATGGTCCAAGCCTTGGCAATTACGGGCAAGAAGAAGAAAAAAGCCTACTTGCCTCTAGATGTGAAAACAACTGAACTTCCTGGTGCACCAAATGACACTGGATACTTCAGTATTTCGTTTGCTAGCCCTTTAGGCCCAGGTGAAACTGTTACACTTGAGGTGTTATACATATTGACTAATTCCTTGGAACCTTTTCCATCGGAAATAACCCAGTCAGAATCGCAGCTGGTTTACTATCATGATAGTGCGGTGATTTTGTCACCATATCATGTTAAGCAGCAAGCAACCCTTGTTAAGACTCCTAGTACTAGAGTAGAGTCGTTCACTAGCATCGAACCAGCTAACAGGGCTGGAAAAGAGATAAAATATGGACCATACCAGGATAGCACTCCATACTCTTACTCCCCGGTTATCATTCACTTTGAGAATAACAGTCCGTTTGCTGTTGTTGAGGAACTTGAACGAGAAATTGAGATTTCACACTGGGGTAGCCTTCAGGTAACAGAGAATTATAAGTTAACTCATGGAGGAGCTCGGCATAAGGGTGTTTTCTCGAGGTATGTAATGGGTCTAATCTTCTTTCATGTTTTTGTGACCTTTGGAGTACTATCTCTAGGATTTATACGTTGCAGAACCGTGTATGTTGAGCCAACTGTTAAAGAGGCATTTTCCGTTACCGTCGATAACTTTTCTTTGTGAATTGTGACGGAAGCATAACTATTGACATTGTCATGTTGTATTCTTCTGTATGCCATTCTGCTGAAATGGTTTTCTGAAACTTCAATTTTGGCAGGGTTGAATATCAATCAAAACGGTCCATCAGTGGTGCATCCTCTTTCAATGGACTGCTTGCAGTACTACCTCCCCGAGTTAACTCTGTCTACTACAGGGATAATATAGGAAACATCTCAAGTTCACATTTGCGTACAGGCTTTCGAAAGGTATGATGGAGTTCCCTCTTCTCTTTATCTCTCGCCATTAATGTATATGCTGCCTTAAAATAACTTCACAATTGCCTAGGCACGTAAACATTCTACTAAAAAAGTTATCAGATCTGTTAGTTTCTCTGAGTCCTTATATTCTTTGTGACAAATGTGTCTTTGCAGTCAGAACTTGAATTTGAACCACGATACCCACTATTTGGAGGGTGGAGAGCTACTTTTGTCATCGGCTACCGTGTGCCATTGGAAGACCATCTCTTTGAAGCACCTGACGGCAGGCGTTACTTGAACTATACTTTTGGGTGCCCACTTGTCGAAACTGTAGTAAACAAATTGACTGTCAAAGTAAGTTTACAATTTCTTTCGTTTCCATCTCTGTTTTTAGCAACCGTTCTTAACATAGGACGATTTCCTTACAGGTTGTGCTTCCTGAAGGATCAAAGGACCCTTCTGCTGTTCTTCCTTTCACTGTAAATCAAGACTTACAGGTACCTTGCCGAATTCACCGCATCTCATGAATTAACTTTCCAATTTTAGTTATTAACACCATATGTATCCACTGGTCTTGTCTCAGGTCAAATACTCATACCTTGACATAGTAGGAAGAACCGTGGTGGTGTTGCAAAAGGATAATGTGGTCCCCTCTCACAACGTACCCTTCCAGGTAAAACACCTCTAAATTTACAAAGCTAGCTTATAATGTATTATTCTAGAACAGGATCATATCTGTAAGAAAACCAAACCCTAGGTGTTAATCGATCTTTAATCTAGACCCAATTTAGTTATAGATCAAATAAAAGTAGTAATAGGTCCAAGACCCGTTCTGGTTCATATATATGTGTGTTTCTTCAGTGCTTGTGGTTTTATTAAACACTGTTAATGTATGTGTTATTTTGTATTTGTGTAGGTGTACTACACATTCAAACCCATATACATGCTGGCTGAGCCATTGATGCTTGTATCAGCTATCTTCTTCGTCTTTCTGACCACTCTTGCCTATGTACACATCGATCTCAATATCGTCAGGAAGTAGAACTTTACATCCTTCACTTTCTCTTTTAGACTCTTATAAAAATATAGACCCTTTTTATAAAATTACTTTTTTCTTTTTGTAGAACCTTTTTAACTTTTATAGTCGTTGTATCTTGAAGATGCTCTTGAATTCTTGGAGACTTTTAATGAATTTTGAAGTGATCAAATCTAAAAACACCAAATCTTCAAGCCGAAGTTAAACAACAACATACAGACATGTTTTTTCATAAGTTAAAATTAAACCACTACAATGCTAATGACCACAAATTCAGACAGTGTTTGTAGTCCACAAACACTATTACATGTCTTTCAAAAAAAACTTGCCTTTTAACCATTTTTCTTCAATTTCATCATCAGGTATTCTTCCGAGGCCTTCCTCTTCCTCTCTTCTTCTGCATTCCATCTGATGAGTTAAACCCATCGTTGCTATTCACTGCAGCATTGTTTCTCTTAGCTGCAGCACCTGACCATCCATCGAAGCTAACCGGAACAGAACCAGAAGGAGGAGGATGATGCACTCCTCCGTCGCCATTCACTCCTGTTCTTCCTCCATTTGACCATCCATCAGGTGGAGCTGTTCTATCGCCGCCGTTTTGATTGGAGAACATAGGAGGCATCCAATTTGGGAATTTTGATGTATCAGCTTCTGATTCTCCTCCTTTCCCACCAATGAATCCCATTGGAAAAAACCCCCAACAGCAGTAATACTCATCTTTTCCAGGTACTAATGGCGGCAATTGTGGTATACTAGCTGCGTGAAATGCTCTCTTACAGTTTTGACATCTTACACAATACTCCTCGTAAACCCTAGGATACTCATGGAGACCGTAACAGTACGGGCATGCCGTCCAGAACGTAGCCATCCTCTCATTTGATCCGAATTTCTTATTTTGAGCTAACTTCTCCTTATCTTGGTTACGTTTGTTAAGATCTACTTTGGTGAAGATCAGATTCAAATTGAGATCAAATTGGGATTTCTTCGCAGTATCTGATAGGATTTTCCATGAATCGCCGACGAGTGTGAAAGCTTGTTCAGCGAATGGGAAACGATTTTTGTCTGGGTGAAGGAGAAGAGCTAGACGACGATACTGTTTCTTAATTAGAGCGATGTCTTTGGATGATTCATGTGGATCTACTTGAAGGATTTGGTACCAATTAGGTTGATTATTAACGCGATTCTCTGCTGCTGCAGCGAGTAGCACATCAACAACTGCGAGAATTTGATCTGTTCCTTCTAGCAACGGTTCTGCCTCTTGAGCCAAGATAGCAAACTCTTTTGAACCGTTCAGATCTTTCGATTCCAGAAGCTTCTCAGAAATTCCGAGAAGACGCTCAGCTTCAGCTCGATTAGGGTTATCATCTCCCATTTTCTCTATTTCTCGATTTCGATTTCGGATTGATTTCTCTGAAACGAAGCTTCAGATGTCAAGCCTCCCTTGATTCCTTCTCGTTTGCTCAATCGACGATGCTCTCCTTGGGCTTCCCACCACCACGGCTATGGCGGAGAAAATAGCAGCAGATCTGTTTTTTACAAGATGAAGAAGTGATAAAGAACCAAAAATTACGGGAAACACCATTTTCATGAAATGACGAAATTGCCCACGGAATACTTAAGAGGATTAATGTTTCTTTTTATGTCACGCGCGTCCACGCTCCACTTTTCTCACTTGTATTTAGTGATTTTTACCGAAATATCCAATAAGGAAGCGAAAAAATTAAAAGAAGATAATATTAATATTATTAAATATAATAATCTGACTTTTTTTTTTGTTTTGCGAGATAAGTAATAATCAGAAGTTTGTGTTTCCGGAAATCGAATTCGAGAAACCGAGTAACTGGTAGCCACAGATCAGTACCATGATTCTGACCAGATCTAATGTTTTCGTTATTTAACGTTGAATGATCCGCGCTTCTTCTGATTGATTTTCTAAGAGGTTTTTCCCGATCGTGAAAGGATAATTTTTGTATCTTAAAACCGATTTTGAGGTGGTTCGTGTTTTTGGGTGAAAGAGAGATTGAGGTTGATTTGAGGTTTGGTTTCTCGTTCTGGGATTTTGACTCTGGAGAAGAAGGGATTTTGCATTTGATATGTCAGACGCTCTTTCCGCGATTCCGGCCGCTGTACATCGCAATCTCTCAGATAAACTCTATGAGAAGCGGAAGAATGCAGCGCTTGAGGTTTGACACTGGAGCTTCTCTCTTCTCTTCCTTGCGTTTCAAATTTGTTTCTTAGGGTTTTTGGATTTAATTTCATTGTTTGGGATTATCAACCGATTTTCCCCCTTTTTTTGTAGCTTGAGGGAATAGTGAAGAATTTAACTTCTGCTGGTGATCATGACAAGATCTCGAAAGTCATCGAGATGTTGATTAAGGAATTTGCGAAATCCCCTCAAGCAAATCATCGAAAGGTCAGTTATATCTCATCAATATAGTATCAATTTGCTCAATGCTTTGTATTTGTGTTTACTTAGATTGAATCTTTAGTAAATTTGTTGATTGTTGGATCATTTAAAGGCTGGTGTTTGTATAGGGTGGTCTGATTGGTTTAGCTGCTGTGACTGTTGGTTTGTCTTCAGAAGCTGCTCAATATCTTGAGGTAGATTACCAGACTGCGAATTATCCCAAACTTCTATTGATCTTGTGTTTAGTGTTTACCATAGGGTGTATATTTACTGAGCTGGAGTTCACAAACTTGTGAACATTCAAGTTCTCAGATAATGAGTTGCTAAACCTTTGCACTAGAACACATAGTAAATGATCTCATTGGAAAATATGAAAGTTATGATTATCAATGTATAATTCTAGAACTAGAAATTGTTTCTAATTGATCTTTTTCCGTATTTGCTCTTTTTATTGATGGAATATGAAGCAAATAGTGCCACCTGTGATTAATTCCTTTTCGGATCAAGATAGCCGGGTTAGGTACTATGCATGTGAAGCTCTGTATAACATTGCAAAGGTACGATTGCAGTGTCCTATAGTTTGGTTATCCTTCTATTGTAATAGGTCTTGATGCGTACCGCCTTTTCTGGTTTACAGGTTGTGAGGGGAGATTTCATTATTTTCTTTAATCAGATCTTTGATGCTTTATGCAAACTCTCAGCAGATTCTGATGCCAATGTGCAAAGTGCTGCTCATCTTTTAGATCGCCTCGTAAAGGTAAACAAGTGTGTTCTCTTAGAATATGTGAACAGTTGTTTTATATGTGGGTGCTTTATTGAGTTTTAAGGCATATAGTGATTAGACTTATCTTGTGGAACAGGATATTGTAACAGAGAGTGATCAGTTCAGGTGTGTCAAGTTAGCTGTTTTGTCTGTGTATCAAAAACAAATCTGTCACTCTAACTTTAAGGATTTGACTCTCAGTTTCAATTCTTTCTTTTGGTATTTGGATTTGCAGTATTGAGGAATTCATACCTCTGTTAAAAGAACGCATGAACGTCTTAAACCCTTATGTTCGACAATTTCTGGTAGGATGGATCACTGTTCTTGACAGTGTTCCAGATATTGATATGCTCGGGTTTCTGCCAGATTTTCTCGATGGTAATGCAATTCAATACTTAGCTAGATGTAACGTTATTAAGGTTTAACTGTTCCATTATCAGTTGGCTAACTAGTCTAAGTTCAGGTTTATTCAATATGTTGAGCGACTCTAGTCATGAAATACGACAGCAAGCTGATTCAGCCCTTTCAGAATTTCTTCAAGAGATAAAAAATTCACCAGTAAGATTTCTGCTGTGACTAATTTAAGGGCTAAGCAATTCGAGAATCCTGTTATTGAATCATTTTTATGTAGATTTCTCGATTCATGCTAATTAGTGTGCTTCGAGAAACAGTTTTTATGATTCGTCATTTCTGACTGGAGCAATGCTACTGTTAGTCTGTAGATTATGGTCGCATGGCTGAGATACTGGTGCAGAGAGCTACTTCTTCTGATGAATTCACTAGATTAACAGCCATCACGTGGGTAAGCCGTAGACTTTGGGTTGCTTGGTCTCTTCTAGTTACTACTTTGACTATCAATACATTTATATGCTCAGATTGGATGTTCTATTGTATATTTGTAGATAAACGAGTTTGTAAAACTTGGGGGTGATCAGCTTGTACGTTACTATGCTGATATTCTTGGAGCTATCCTGCCTTGCATATCTGACAAAGAAGAAAAAATCAGAGTGGTAAGTTATTCGCCTCATCAACCATGAAAATGTTGATTCTTCTGCTTCAGGGGCTGGGGCTGCAATTTTTAAGTTTCTTCATTTTTTTTGCATAAGGTTGCTCGTGAAACCAATGAAGAACTTCGTTCAATACATGTTGAACCCTCGGATGGTTTTGATGTTGGTGCAATTCTCTCTGTAGCAAGGAGGTTAGAGCAAAGAAAAAAAGTTCCCTGCATTACCATTGTTTTTGTACTTTTGATGGTTTATTCTTAGTCTTATCAATTTCCGCTTGTCTTGGTAATTGTGAGTTTTTCATTGACCAGGCAGCTATCAAGCGATTGGGAGGCTACTCGAATTGAAGCTTTGAACTGGATCTCAACACTTTTAACCAAGCATCGTACTGAGGTCAATAAACCATTTTTTTGGTATCATTCTTTTCAAGTTCCCCTTTGTTTGTTATTGCTTTATAACTAAATTAGTATGGTGTAACAGGTGTTGTGCTTTCTTAACGATATATTTGACACCCTTCTAAAAGCACTATCTGATTCTTCTGATAATGTAAGTTTATTTTCCCGAGTGTTTGTTTGGTGAATCTTATGTTCTATGGCTGTGCTATCGCCTAATTATTGACTTGTATGATATTGAATTACATGAAAATTTCTCATAGGTGGTGCTCTTAGTTCTGGAGGTTCATGCTGGTGTAGCTAAAGATCCACAACACTTTCGGCACCTCATCGTCTTTCTAGTCCATAATTTTCGAGTTGATAATTCTCTTTTGGAAAGGTTAGTCCTATCTCATACTCTCCCTTACGTTTCTCCAAATCAAAAGGCAGAACATATTTAGTTGGTTCGATTATCTGAAAAGAAGTCTAAACTTAGAAAGTCAAACATATCTACTGTTAGGCGTGGTGCTCTCATTGTTCGGAGACTGTGTGTACTTTTAGACGCCGAAAGAGTCTACCGAGAACTCTCAAATATACTTGAGGGAGAAGATAATCTTGACTTTGCTTCTACTATGGTTCAGGTATCCCCTTTTCTCCGGTTTGTATCCATAAAGTAATGTTGCAAGGTCAACACAGTTAGATCGCTCATGTGTTCTTCTGTTCTTGTTTATGTTTCAGGCATTAAATTTGATTTTGCTTACTTCCCCAGAGTTATCTAGACTCAGATTTCTTTTAAAAGGTTCACTCGTAAACCGCGAAGGAAAGGAACTCTTTGTTGCCTTATACGCTTCTTGGTCTCATTCACCCATGGCAGTTATAAGTCTTTGCTTATTAGCTCAGGTATAACAAATTAACCAAATGTTTTCGTTTTCTCTATATTTCTTACACCTTATATAGCAAATCTGTATTGAATTTCGGCAAATTCTCAGGCTTATCAGCACGCAAGTGTGGTGATTCAATCCTTGGTAGAAGAAGACATCAATGTCAAGTTTCTCGTTCAGCTTGATAAATTAATCCGACTTCTCGAAACTCCAACCTTTACTTACCTTAGATTACAGGTACTTACCTTAAAACAACTCCTTCTCCAAACTCATTTCCAGCTTCTTCTCATTGCTACACGAAACCCTTTTCCTTTGCAGCTTCTAGAACCAGGAAGATACACATGGCTACTGAAAACACTCTACGGTCTTCTAATGTTACTTCCACAGGTTCTTTTAAAACACTTGTTTATGTTTCATTCATAGCGAAATCGAAACTGCTGGTTCACTGAAATTACTAGTTCTTGTGTTCCAGCAAAGTGCAGCGTTTAAGATACTTCGTACACGACTCAAAACTGTTCCAACGTATTCATTCAGCAGCGGGGAGCAAATAAGCCGAGCATCTTCCCTCTCCCAATATATGCATCATCACGACGACGGTAACTTAGAAGACGATATCAACAGTTCCCACCAAGGAATCAATTTCGCTGCACGGCTACAGCAATTTGAGAATGTACAGAATCAACATCGCAGCCACGCAAGAACTCAAGTGCACACATACAACACTTCCACTTCTTCTACATCAAAGGTAACACAAATCAGAGTTCAAAGATTGGTTATTGACATAGATGATCTCATTGTGCTTTAATTTCAACTTGTTAGGAGACAAGAAGACCTGAAGAACAACAACAGCAGCAACCACAACAACAACAACAACAACAGCAACAAAGATCAGCACCATCTTCGACATCATCTTCAGTTGCAGACAACACTCGACCACCGTCTAGATCTTCAAGAAAAGGTCCCGGACAGTTACAGCTTTAAACCGGGTAACAACTACAATAAAATTATCTCTTTCTCTGCTCTGCTCTGCTCTGCTGCATCATCTTCTTTGTTCGGACACCAACCACACATCCTTTGTCTCCTGTAAAATTGTATATCTCTTAGTATTTCTTCAAGTTTCATCTCTGAAACTTGAAGAGAAGCTGCGGTCGTCCTCTCCTCTCCAGTTCTTTTCCTTAATTTATCAAAGATTCAATCTTTTTACTTGCTTTCATTCGTTGTTTCAGTTCTTTTTCAATCACAATTCATGGATAATGTAAGAAAAAAAACAAGCAAGTCATGTGGTTTTTGTGTTGTTTTTTTTTTCCAAAACTGTAAAAAAACCACATGACATCAGAGAACAAAAAAGTCACTTTCTTTTATATAAAAATAATATCATTTTTCATTTATTCTCTCTATACAAATATATAACATAAGCTTTTTCAAAGAGCAAATAGTGTCTCGAAATCTGATTCATCTTCAAAATCAGAAACATGAGCAGAATAAGACCATGAAAACGACTTACTTCCACTTCCTCTCTTTATCCTTCTTTGTGAATCGCTACCGCTTCTAAAACGCTGTCGAAACACAAAATATCCCATACTCGCTAACGTCCCAACCAATATCGGTGCTCCAAGTAATGTTACCGTTATCGCCATCCACGAATGTCCTTTTCCCACAACCGCAAACGCAATCGCTAAAAACGCTCCAAACGTACAAGCACAAGCTGCCCACATTAACTTATTCACCACTGAAACTACTTTCTTCTGTGCTCTTGTATCCCACGCCACCAACGTTATCTGAACCACCACAACCGCTAATGAAATAAACAGCGATGTCGCGTTTAAAAGACAGAAAACGCGAAATCCTATACTTCCAGCGATTTTAGCTTTCCCTGTTTGTGATCCATTTGTGAAGTATTGACCTGGTAAGTTAAATATAGCTAAGAACGCAATTGAAGCAAAGAGAACAGCTACTACAGTTATGGAGTTTGTTGTGTTTTGAACAGCTTCTCTATGGAGTTTTCTTAGCTCTTTAGCGATTCCTGAAACTCGTCTGTTTGTTTTCTCGTTTTGTAAAAGCTGTGATTGTACTTCGTGTTTGATATCACTAACTGCTCGTTTCAATGCTCTTGCTTCATCTTCTCGACCTATGTATCTTGCGTGTTTAGCTCCTGATTCAACTAATGCTTCATTGATCTCTAAAGCTGATTCGCTATATTGAAGCTTATCAGCTAAATCCATGGCGGTTTCCTTCTGATTGTTTATCGCATTGACTTCAATTGCAGTAAATGTCAACAATAAGCTCGTTATCTGATACAAAACAGATCGAAAACATGATCATTGCAGCTCGAAATCGCCTGAAATTAACTGAGATTGTGGGAAACTATGTACCTGTGGTCGTGATTTTCGAGTTGCGATGTGTAATGCTGTGTTCCCTTTTCGATCTCTTTCGTTTAAAATTGAGTAATCAGCTTGTAAAATCTCTTCAACTACTTCTACATTTTGACCTTTTACAGCCATGTGAAGTGCTGTTTGACCTTTTTTGTCCTTGATTCCGACGATTCCTGCGTCTTTTTCTATGAGAGTTTTGACGATTCGAAGAAGACCATATCTTCCTGCTGTGTGTAGTGAGGTTTTGCCGTTCTTTCTAACGATCATGGAGCAGCTTGGATCAGCTTCAAGCATGGCGTTTACTACTTCTAAGTGATCTTGAACTGCAGCTGCGTAAAGTGGACTTGTGTTGGTAGAATCGCAGATTTTGCAGAGCTCAGGCCATAATCTGAGTAGCTCCTTCACGATTCCTGGAAATGAACATAAAGATCTGAGCTAACAATGTTCAAACACATTAATCATAGTTGGATTCTGAAATTGGATTCAATACTAAGGAGAATCAGTGGAATTCGTGAGAGAAATTCAAAATTCAGCTCATAATTTGACGAATTCAATCCAAAATCAGCAAACCCTAGATCGATAAAATTAGGGGAAAAACTAGGTTACAGACATACCCAAGTGTCCTCTCTTAGCAGCGACATGAAAAGCATTCATATCGGATTTGGATCTGATCTTCACTGTTTCGAAATTACAGAATCGAATCAAGTAAGTAAACATCTCTTCCAGATTCTCCATAGCAGTGATATACAGAGCAGTTTCTCCAGCATCGTTCTGCACAGACATGAGTTCCGCCACAGCTGAAGACGGTGATGACTCATCGGTGACTTCGTCTCCGGTTAACTTTTCAACTAACTCTTTGACATGATTAAGGTCTCCTGATCGAACAGATGAAAAGAAAGCTTGGTGTGTAAGGAATCTCATCTGCTTCGCTTCCATCTCTGTAAAAAAGCTCTCACCTTTCTCTCTCTCTCAAAAATAAAAATGTTCCCCAATTTTCACAAACACAAAACTCTCTCTCTCTAGAAATCTAACCCTAAAGCCATCAAAATCAACAGATTGGATCTTCTTCTTGTTCAATAATTTAATTTAATTTCCCCTCCAAAAAGAGTTTTTATTGCGCTTCATGTGAAATGAAACCGTGTTGGATTCTTGCTTTTTTGCTTTCTAATTTTTGTTTTCTGGGTTTTTTTAATAATTTTTTTTTTTTAGAGATTCGTTAAGGTTTTAGCTTTTGGTGAAAGAGTTGACACTGAAAAAGAAGATAATGGGAATCTTTCTTCATCAATCAAAACCTGAACCTTCTTCTCTCCTCAATTATTTCTCTCTTCTCTCTAAATTATATTAATTATTTGGATTTTTATGCATTTTTCTCTATTTTATGATCCACCACAATTTATCATGTGGACCGTTGACAGTTAGGAAAATATATAATTATTAAATTATAATTATATACTTTAAGACATTTTCATACACAAAATTCATTTTTTTATATATATATATATCCGATTAGTTAAACTAAGTAAATGATAAGAAATAACTTAAATTTAATAACTTTTTCTTTCATTTTATTATAATGTTTTGTTTCCACATCTTATTTTCTTTTAAATAAAAATAGTATTTTATAATTTTCAGTGTATTATTTAAAGATGATATTATTTTACTTTTTTAACAAAATAAATTATGGACTAATATACATGAAGAAAACAGTGTCAGCTATTCTATTTTAGAATTGGGCTTATAATGGGCTTTTTACGCTATTTAATTGAACCCAAATTTATAACGGGTTAAAGCCTATTAGCTTTAAATAATTTATTTATTTTGCGTTGAAATGGAAAGCATAAACAATTAGGATTGCTTCAAGTAAACGATGTGATTCATTAATGCTCCGTCAACGTCGCCGTGACGGAACCGTCACCGACCCAAAAGACCTGCATCACCGTCACATTATTCGTCACCGTTAGCTTCAACAAATTCCTTTTAATTTATATCCGAATAATATCAAATTTAATTATTTCTACAATCAAATAAATTCCGGACCAAATTTTGAAATTTTAAGCTATAAAATATATTATATTCAAACTAAAAAAAAATATTGTACAGTTAGTTTTGATATCTTAATAGTAAAATTAATCGTTAAAAACCTTTTAATTGTTAGTTTAAAAAATTAAATAAAAATATTATAAGTTTATAACCAGCAAGCATGATTAATGTGGTTTGTAGTGATTTAAAAATCGAGAAATGTTTAAAAATATAAATAAAAATAAGAGGAAAAAAAAGCTGAAGTGTAAGAAAATGGATCAGGCCGTAAATGAGACACGTCTAAAGATAGTGACTTTATTTATTTTATGTCTTGGATTTTATCTATAAAACAAAAAAAACTATAAAAAACACAAATAATTAAACTTATCAATTTGTAGAAATGAATGTGTTCTAGAAAAAAATAAAAAATGATGACTTTGATATAGATATCTACAAGTAAGTCTTTGAAAAGGATATGCCTTTAAAAGTCTTCTAAATCCTACTTGGATCCAATTAAGAGAAACCATTTATAAAGTACACTGTTTTTGTAATTTTGCTATAAAAATCATTTTAAATTAATAAATTAATTAAACCCATATGAAAATAATTACTTAGTCAAATATTTCAATTTCTTTTTATATATTAGCCAATAAATTTGTACCAATTAAGTAGACAGAATAGTTAATTATACATACATTTTAGTAACTGTTACACATAACTAACTAGTACTATATCGACATGTTTATATATATTAATATGATTAATAAAATTAGTTTTCTTTATAGTTTTTAGGCATAATGAATAGTCGATATTATACCTAAATAAACTAATTCAAAACTCGAAACTTATTAATAATTCAAAAAACATTTATTAATATAGTTTGGTCTATAGAAAAATAAAAAATAAAAATGTTTTTACAAAACAAAGACTATAAAGAACAAAATTTATATTATATTAAAATTATAATATAAATATGAACATACATTGAGAATCGTTTAATAATGTATGAGATGAAATCATTTATAATGAAAGTTCGTATGATATTCGTATAAATTTGACTCTAACCATTGTTTAATTACTTAATGATAATTTTCAAAGGCAATATATATAATTAATTTATAAATGTTGGGTTTGGTTGATCCAACAAAATTGCCCCCACACTTGTCTACGATGAGCCCATCAACTCACATGTGGTCGTATTAATTGAGACTCGACTTATATAAGATAATCTCTCTTTATATATATTGAATTGTGTATAATAATTATATATGTTGGAACATTACCAAACATTTAAATTCTGAATAATAATGTCCATGATTAGACAAAACGAGATTATACTAACACACATACTTAATAACCAGACAAGAAATTAATTAATTGAAAATTGTAAAATGTTCATAAGAAAATTATTTTGTAATTAATAAATCAATAAAAAGTATTTTTCTTTAAATTGATTTAAATCCACGTTCATTAAAAGTTAAAGTTGTAATTATGTCTTGTAAAATCATCATAATATATAGTATAAAAAAACAAATGAAATAGTATTAATTTTCAACAAATGCACATATTAATTTATCGAATTTAACATAGATAATAATATAGAGAGTCCGACCATTTCAACCCTCACGACTTCCCCTAAGTCTTCCTTTGATGCCGACATTGTCTTTTCTTTTTATTTTATTTAATTATATGTCTAGAAAATCGGTTATTTTTTTATTCATTTTCTAAGTTTTTCATCACATTAAATATGTTCCAAATATTATTTTTTTAGTAGCTCATATATACATATATATATATATATATTTTTATCAAATCGTTTTATCAACAATTACAAATTAAATACATAACTTAAATATCACTATTGCGGGTTATTTTAATCAAAAAATAAAGTATTTATAATTAAAAATTTAATATTCTCTTTAAACTATATAATCTAGAATATTTAACAAAAAAAAAACAAAAAAACAAAAAAACAAAACTATATAATCTAGAATATTTGCGGTTTATAAAAAAAAATATATGAGCTTTTATTATAATTAACTAAAAATTTCCCAATTTCGTGACCAAGACCGATAAAACTTCAGTTGGCGAAAATTTCATCATTTTTCAAGAAAAAAAATTAATTAATTTCTCTGTTGCAAATAATTTTCATACCAAAACTCAAATAATTTAAAAAATTCACATTTTTATTTTAAGTTCACAAATAAACAAATACAACTACAATCACAAATGGATAGTAAATTATATATATTCCATAGTAAGAAAAATCGATATCTAATTTATTGAATATAAAAGTAGCTACGTACCTAACTATTATACGTTAATGATTAATTAAAAACCATGCAACTAATTTCCCATATTTTATTATATCGACATTATTAAATGTCGTTTTCATATTCTTGTTTTATTCAGAATAGTATTAATTATATAATATAATAACTATACACAATGTTAGAGAAAGAGAAGGTTGGTTAGGTTTATGATTTTAAATTTATTTTATTAATTCCATAAATGAAAGTAGATTTAATCTCCACTCACTCTATACTTCTTAACCAAAAATCAAAATCGGAATTGGCAAAATGAATAAAAATTCAATTTTAAAATTCTAGAAAGTCACTTTTTTTGTAAATCTTTTAAATTTAATTAATATAAATTGGAAAATATTATTCCAATTTTAATGTGAACTCTAGAAGAAAACTTTCATATAACGCAAAGTATTTTATTATTATATTCCTTAGAATTCCATAGTATACAATATTTCTAGAAGAATAATACATTAACGAGATTCTTTTTTTTTGTCTTCACTATATATTTTTAAAAAATGAAATTATTGTAATGAAAAATATATAAAAATAAATATGAAAAAAAATATTATAATGTCATTCATTGTCGATCCGTAATCCCATGATACCCTCGTGGTCGTGTCTATTTCCTAATTTCTCGGATATCAATTATTAATTTAATTATACAAAATATTCTTAAAATAATTATTTCAGTTTTAATTCTATATTTTGTAACCAAACTTTAAAAACCTGTTTGGTAAAAGTCGTGTAGAATCTAGAAAAAAAAAAGATGCGAATGATTAATGACGTTATTTAAATGATTATAGTTTTTTTTTATTTTTGGCATAAATGGTAAATAAGACTCTTTCCTGTCCATATATATAATTTGTAAGCAACTATATGTTAGTGGCTGAGAACAACATATTATGCGGCCGTATCTCTTCTCTTCTCAACCAATTAATATTTTTCATTATTTATTTTATATTTTTTTGTGATAATTTAGATAATTTAAATCATAAACAAATATATATTGGATTAGCTTTAGAATTTTCCTGTTGTTTTAGAATTTTTCTGTTACTTTAGAAATTGAATAGTATGCGCATTTTAGTTATATCGCCAAGTGGTTATCTTTTAATTGTCTTTTGTAGTCTTTAATAACAACAAAGTATGATGATATATTGTGAATAATATATATATATATATATATATATNTCTAATATAATTGTTAATTATAATTTTTTTAAATAGTGTGGAAAAAAAATTGAAAGTTATTAACAAAAAATCAATAACCAAGTATCTTATGTAAAATTCTAGATTTTGATTATGTTTGTTATATTATAGTCGAACTAATAATAAATAATAACAATAAACTTTTTTTTATTAGTTTTATTGTTGTTATCGTTATAACAAACAATTGTTGAAACATATAGTTGTTTAATCATATTTGTTTTAATTTGTCGATAGGTCTATCTTTCTGTTGATAAGCTTTTAATTAATTGCTAATCGTTATAAGATTTTTAATTTTCTAGTTGATATGATCATCAAATTTTACCGCCAAAACATTAAAAAAACTAACGATAACAAATTAAACGTTAATTTAACAGCACATAGATATTTGACGGGACAAGTTATGTAAATTAAATTTGTGTGCTTCTTGGTTTATAGAGGAACTATTCTAAAACGGTGGCTAATTATTACGTAAAACATTTATAAAAAAAAACAGAATACATATATTATATAGATACCTAATATGTGTGAAAAAAAACACATATTATATAGATACCTACGCATTCAAACAAAGTTTTCACATTTGATAAGTCTAACTATTAAAAATAATCTTATTCACCAAAATTCATTGAACCTTTATTAGACTTCATAACTTGCATTTCCATGTAACTTACCCTTTCAGTCTCAATAAATAAATAAAATAATTAAAAAAATTGGTTAAATAAATTAAAAAAATACAAACTCAAACTTACTCATTGGTAATCACTAATTAATACTCCATTTGTTTTAAATTACTAGATTTTTTATAATTTCTTCACACAGATTAAAAAACTTCATTAAATTGAATTTTTCACAATTTTCTATAACATTTAAATAAGAACTAATAAACTAATAGATTTATAACATAACTTTTTAAAACTTACAAAAACAATCATTTAAATTTTTGAATTCAGATAAAGAAACATAGAAAATCAAATAAAATAAAACAACAAAAAATTATAAAAAAATCATCTAAACCGAGTACACTCAATGTATATCTGTTTATCAAAGTAAAAATAAAATAAATGGTAGGAAAATATTACATATTTTTTTATTATATGATAAATTTATATATACACATATATAATATGTTAGCATTATATATTAAAATGATCATTTACTTGACTAGCAATATGTTCAACCGCACAAGGTAGAAAAAAAACGCAAATACATGGAACATACATTAAACGCAGACGCGACAATTAACCGCGATTCAAACACGCACTGATTTAGCGAAGAGCAACGAAGGAAACGTCGCACGTGACCATGTTCCTTATAAAGTCAACATAAACGTGCCGCGTAAATTTCGAGACTTTTGTGTTTACTCCTATATTTTTTCATTTTTCAAAATTACACCCCCATAATTTTAATTTTAATCCTAATTAGTGATTAATTAACCAATTAGACTACGAATCGACAAAGAAATCCCTTTGACAAAGACAAGTTCTAATTATTAATTACTCTGAATTATTGGCTAATTTATATATTTGGCCCACCAATATTTACAAATCATAAATTTATTTTGTTATGTTATTGGTTTTCTCATATATTATGACTTTATAATTCGAAAAAAAATTGATCAACTCGAAGCATTATTATAGTATTATTTTAAGTGTATTGATGTTCGCAAATATGTCGTTAACCTATATATAATATTTCTATTTTAATGAAACAAATCAAAATGTTCCACACTTGCATTACAAAGTGTATTAATTAATCCATATGTTCGGTTTATTTTTCTTTATTTAATCTTATACTATTTGTTATTTTGGCCCTACTTTAATAGATATCTTCAACATTTATTGATTTTGTTTTGTTTTAGGTTCGTAGTTACTTCTTATATGAACATGAAAATTAAGTAAAAAAAAGTATGAACACGAAAATTATATAATTCCCCATCAGAGTTCAAAGATTGGTTATTGACATAGATGATC
>KE151134.1:483381-494297 GCA_000411095.1 Aethionema arabicum
ACGAGTTAAACGTCAACTCAGTACTTACCTCGCTAGTCAACTCAGCTTCTCTTTATCCATACAATAACTTCACAGTTAACGGAATCTCCGGTAATCCTCAAGATACCGTCTACGGTTTATACCAATGCCGTGGCGATCTCTCCTCCGTCTCCGGTGATTGCGCTAGATGCATCGCTCGAGCTGTGAGTCGACTCGGTGGTCTCTGTATCGGCGCGAGTGGCGGCGCGTTGCAGCTCGAAGGCTGTTTTGTTAAATACGATAACGTAACGTTCCTCGGCGTTGAAGATAAAACGGTGGTTGTTAGGAGGTGTGGGCCACCGGTTGGGTATAACTCGGACGAGTTGACTCGGAAAGACTCGGTAGTGAGTTATTTAGCGGCGAGTAGTGGTGGGTCCTACAGAGTGGGAGGATCAGGGGAACTACAAGGTGTTGCGCAGTGCACCGGAGATCTCAGTGGAAGTGAGTGTCAAGATTGTTTGATGGAAGCGATCGGACGGCTGAGAACAGATTGCGGATCAGCCGCTTGGGGTGACGTGTACTTAGCTAAGTGCTACGCTCGTTACACGTCGCGTGGATTCCACTCGCGAGCTACCGGTTACAGTAATTATCTTCATTTTTTAAAACCTATCCAATTAATTAAGTTTATTATAGTTGGATTATTATTTACTTAATAATTAATTAATTATTTTTTGATGTTAGATGGGAATCATCATAATGATGATGATGAGATCGAGAAGACATTAGCAATAATAGTTGGGTTAATTGCTGGAGTTACATTACTCGTTGTTTTTCTCTCTTTTATGACAAAATCGTGTGAAAGAGCTAAAGGTAATTAAAATTAAAATCATAAGTATTTATTAATCTAATTTAATCATTTTAGTGCTAAAATAATCGATTATTAATGGACCCAATTTAAGTCATTATGGTTTATATTTTCTAATAATGTTTTTTCTTTAATTTGTTATTTTCAGGTGGGAAATAAATTACGTTTTATGGGTTCGCTGCTTCATCGCCTTATATATATTAAAAAGAAAAAAAAAATTGAATGCCTAAAAAAGGAGAAAGAAAAAGTGAAGAGATTCTTTATATTCTCCACCCAAAAACCCATCAAAATGTTCCTTTTTGACCATCTTTTTAATTTTATAATTTAATTTTCAAAATGTATAGAAATTAAATTCACGCCGTTAAGAGTTGTTTTCGTATGTATCTTTAATGCAATATATTTTTGATACATCTATTACTGTTTGAGAAAGTTTAATGTTATGTTTATAAATGTGCATGATAGCATAAAATTAATATATTATAAATGTGCCTGACAAAATCTATTTTTAGGTTAAAACCACAACGGCTATAAGAAAGCATACTTTCTAAAGTATGAAGATAACAACAAATGGTAGGTTGTTGCAATTGATTGATTTTGACATTATAATATATAAATATTTGTAGTAAATTCAAACTTTATAAAGTGCTCAAATTAATATGATTAGGTTTCATACAAAAAGTAAAGCCAAAATAACATTTAACATATTTTGTGGTAATAATCGGCTTACGTGATACTTTCTCTATCATCAATTATTTTCCTTATTTTTTTAAAATATACTATATGTATATATTTATATCTACAATTCTTTTCCATTATATGGTTCCACTTCGACCTTATCCTAGGCTAAAAAGGAAGCTTCTACATTATTCCTTTATATTTGATCATACTTTTCATAAATCATAATTATATCATGAAGATAAGAAACAGTTCATATAAAAAAAACTATGTAACTGGCATAAGTGTGGTTAAAGAAACTATGTAAATTTGTCTAATGTCCACTACACATTTTTATCGTGTGTAAGCAAATTTGATAAGCAAATGTATACTAAAAGCTATGTTATATTGTTAAATTTTACAACATTTCAATAATAGAGTTTCATTCGTTTATCGTGTAAGTTATTTGATCATATATATCTTTATATTTTTTACATTTTATGGAAAATATAAACTATTAGAGTAAATGAATAATCTGAATTGGTACTATAACGAGTGTCATTTTTCTTAATTAAATATATCCATTCTTTTATTTGTGAAGTATATATTTAAATTTAGAAAGAAAAAAAAAACAAGTTCATGTTTATAATTCAATAATATAACAGAATAATACCCTTTAATTCGAGCAAAAAAAAAAACAATAACCTTAATTCGAGCAAAAAAAAAAATCCCCTTAATATTTAATTCCGACCTTACAGGCCCATCAAATGAAACATGGGCTTTTTGGCCCAATAAAATCACTGTTATAAACTTATTTTATTCGTAATAATAAGAAATGAAAAAAAAACAAAATTGGACGACCGGAGCAAATATTATTCTCCGATTTCTTCAAAATATTTATATCTCTCTTCTCTTCTAAATCTTTACTTGTAATTTTTTTGTTTGTCAGATTTGTTGTTGAAGTTACAGAGAGATCAGATGGATGACGTTAAAGATAAGCTTAAGGGATTCATGAAGAAAGTCAATCTATCTTCTTCCTCCGGAAAATTCAAAGGCCAAGGTAGAGTTCTCGGATCTTCTTCCACCTCTGAACCTGTTAATCAGATTCATAACCGCTTTAATCCTCCTCCCCAAGCTCCCAATCCTAAACCTAAACCTAAACCAGCTCCTTCTCCATCGACGCCTTTACCTGAGAAACCTATATCCTCCGGATCAACGAAAACCACGGATCCTGATCCGGTTCGTGCTCCTCAAGATGGTTTCGATCCGTACGGTGCGTTTATTACGTCTTCAAATCGATCTCAGAATGGATATTCTCTGAATATGTTTGAGTGTCCGATCTGTGGAACTGCTTTCACATCAGAGGAAGATGTTTCTGTTCACGTAGAGAGTTGTCTTGGGAGCAGTAATGAGAATAATAACTCATCTTCTGAGAACGATGTGAATAGAGATGATAGTAAAGAAGAAATGGAGAAAGCTGTGGTTCTGTATCTATCTGGGAAACCAAGCGATAGCTCGGTTGATGTGTTACTCAGATTGTTAAAAAACATAGTGAAAGAACCTGAGAATGGGAAGTTTAGGAGGATTAGAATGAGTAATGCTAAGATAAAGGAAGCCATAGGTGAAGTTGCAGGAGGGACCGAGCTTCTTGAGTTCGTTGGCTTCGAATTGAAAGAGGAAGATGGAGAGATTTGGGCAGTGATGGAAGTTCCTGGAGAAGAACAATCTCAATTGATAAATAAAGTCCTCGGATTTCTTGAACATAGAAAGACAGAGGTGCCTACAAAAGAAGATAGTTCTGGATCTTCAGCTCAGGTTGTTGCAGCAGAGGAACCAGTAGTCCGAAAGAAGATTGATAGACAGGTAACTTCTTTGCTTATTTACAGTGTTCCGGTTGTTGTCTGTTGATTCTAAGTTTTAGATGATGTGTATATGTTTCTGTGAGTTTAGGATTCAAGTTTGGTTGCTTGTGTTGGTATTAGTTTGGAATCTGTTAGTTTGTGACTTCTTGGAATGTTTTCTTTGTGTTGTTGATGGGCAATTCCAGATTCGTGTCTTCTTCTCTGTACATGAAAGCGTAGCATCAAGGATAGAGGTACCTGAATCATTTTATAGCCTCTCTGCTGATGAAATAAAGAGAGAAGCAGATTTAAGGAGGAAAAAGCTTGCAGAGTCACAGCTTTTGATCCCAAGATCATACAAAGAAAAACAAGCAAAAGCAGCTAGGAAGAGATACACAAGAACTATGATAAGAGTTCAGTTCCCAGACGGAGTTGTTCTTCAAGGCGTGTTTGCTCCATGGGAACAAACAATTGCTCTCTACGAGGTTAACTCTTCTGTTTACAATATGAATCTCTTAGTTTCACCAAAGTTTGGATACTTATAGTTTTTGTTTCTTCCAGTTTGTGAGCTCTGCTTTGAAAGAACCCAGTTTACAGTTTGAGCTTCTTGATCCTGTGCTGGTGAAACGGCGTGTGATTCCACATACTCCTCCCCCTGGACAGAAACCTATAACCTTAGAAGATGAAGAACTGGTTCCTTCAGCACTCATCAAGTTCAGACCGATCGAAACAGATTCTCTTGTCTTCACAGGTCTCTCCAATGAACTCCTGGAGATCAGCGAACCTCTTGTGAATCCTCAGGCCTGATCATGTGTTGCAGCAGCAGATTTGGTAATACATACAAGAACCATTGTTTTGAACTGTAAAAAGGATTTGGTACACTTTCTAGGATTATAAAAATTGAGTAATTTGCATAACAAAACCCAAATTTAAAGATACTTCGTTGTTAAAAAATCTTGTCTTTCTACTTCTTTTTCTGTTTGAAGCTAAGAGAAAATCTTACAATGAAAAATACAAGTTATGGACAAGAATCTGATATCTCAAAAACGGATTAATCTATCTCTCTACTAATGGTCTTTGAGGTTTTTGTCTAAACGGCAACGTTTAGCATCCAAAGACCAAGCTTTTTGATCTTTAAGTGTTTCTCCATAAATGCTACAAGCTAAGGTTTACACAATGGACGTAGATGTCTCCACACCTAATCAGAATTCCATGGATTTAGTATCTAACAAAGCCTGTTTCTTTTTCCGATTCCTTTTCTTGCTTCCATTTGTGTTTGCCTTCTTCTTGGGTTTTTCTTCTACTGGTGGCTGTTGACTCTGCAAGTGCTGGAAAATAGAACCAAAGGGATCTGCTTGGAAAGCTGGATGTTCAAGAACCTTGTTCAGTCGTTCCCCTTCTGTCACTCTATAAAACACACAATTTATTTCAGATTCAAGTAGCTTATACTATAAACATTGAAATAGAACTAAGAGTGGGACATACGTGAGCTCTTGCCGCCTTTTGCAGGTCATCTTTATGTTTGCTTCAGGAACAGCTGATTTCCGAGAGGCAGTAGATTCAGGAAGAAACTCCATGAGGTTAGAGAGGTCATATGCCTTTAGTTTCTTCTGACGGCTACGGATTTTCTTCTTCTGATCAATTGTATATAGAATTTCACTTAGCAAATCATATCAAAAAAGTTTTAAAAGTTTCAAACTAGCTGCAGTTCTTCACAGTAGACTAAACCCATTCAAGAACTAAACAAAGTTTGACTAAAACTTGATGTGGTAGTTTCAGTAGCAACACTACAATCATGTTCATGTTGCAGTAAGAAGATTTACTTAAAAAAGGGAACAAAATTTACCTTTCCAATCTCCTTTTGGACGGATAAAGAAGTGACCACATCTTTAACCTCTGCATCAACAATTCAATTTATCAGATACTTTTTTTTAACACACATTGCAATCCAATTGCTCATGATAAAATTTATTTGAGAGAGGCAAAATCGAGCTTACTGGTATAAAATTGGAGCTTTTTGTCGAGTTTCTTATCAGATTTGGAAGCTATTTCAGATCTGCAGGTGGAAAAACAACACCAGACATCGATAAATCAAATCTCTCCAACTAAGAACAAAAATTGAAGCCTAGAAGAATATTCGATCACAGAGGACAAGAAAAACCCGCACCCTTTGCTCGGTTTTCCCATTCTGGAAGAACGGTTGTCTCAAGATCTTCAAAAAAACTTCAAATTCGGGTTAATGGCGAATGCTAATCAAACAAGTTTAGGGTTTGGGACTTTTAGATGAACAAAACCTTTATAAGCTCGAATCATATGACCCGACCGGATTTCAAAAATAACATTGGGCCTTATTTCTTTCATTTAAGAGCCCATTATAAGCTTCGCGGGAAAGCACGCTTACACGTGTACATAATTATTTCCATAATTTTATAATTTTTCTTTTTTTTTTGGTCTGAATTTTATAGTTTTTCAAGAAATACTAAATGGAGTAATAAAATGTGTACGATACTATTTGCTAATTACTATTAAAACATTGTTTACTAAGATATAAAACAATATTTGTAATGAAATTGAAGGAAATCTTTAATAAATATTTTCTTTTGTGTTTGTTCTCTACACATAATTTTTCAAGTTGGAATTTATAGCTACAAAGGTTACTTTTAATTACAAAAAATAATGTAGAATAATACTTTAGGAAAAAGTAGAGAAAAAAAACACAGAAAGTTTCCAGCCTGTGAATTATTTTGGAATCTAGAATAATTTAAGAGAATAAAATTAATAATTTTGTGTACTATGCTTAATTATAAATAAGTAAATAATAACACACAATAAATATTTGTTACGTGGATTTGTGGTAAAGGATAAATAAAAATAAATTATTATGAACAAATTGCAAAGATGACCGTTGAACCGAATCCACTGTGATTCACTGCAACGCTCTATCATAGATAATTATTATAACTCTGCCAATAAAATACAACACCACAAATTGTTTTATTTCATTTACCACACATTTGAAGACAAAAAAAAATAGAATCATACATATTTATTAAAGAGAAGGGTGATTTATTAAAAAAGAAAAAACTTTTTCTTTCTTTCCACAAAAAAAATAAAATAAAATAAGATATATTTTAATGTGGTACGAGACATCTTTTTCAGCATATTTAAAAACACAAGAAAATCACTCTTTAACCTTTTAGGCTTCACTTATATAATAAACCTTTGAACCAAAAACTGTCTCTCTCTTTCTCTCTCTCTCTCTCTTTCTCTCTCTATATAGCTATTTGTTTATAGATATATATAATTTTGTCTTGGTTGGATTTTGTTCTCGTGGGTTCCCATCAGAAACCTCGAGCCCTGTCTTGTCTTTTACATCTTTCAGAAAACGAATCCAAGATTTGAAGCTCTCCATCAATGGCTGCCTTTCTTCTCCTTTGCCTTCTCCTCTTTTCAACCTCTGCTTTCTCCCAAGGTACTACTTTTTTTCTCATGAATCTAAAACTTAACTCAAAAACCCATCTCTTCTTCATTAATCATTTCTCTGATTTTTCTGTTTAGAAATAGAAATCTGGGAATCTTCTTCTTCCTTTTATGTGTTTGTGTTTTGTCTGTTTCTTTATGTGTTCTTTCGCGAAGGATCTTTTTAATAGGTAATGTCAGTATTTATAATTTCTCTCTATTTAATGGTTTATTTTCGCATTCAAGATTCTGGGTTTTCTTCATTTCGACATGAATTTAACTTTCCCCAAGAAAAGTTGAAGTCTTTAATTTAAAAATCAAAACTTCTTTAGTTAACTCCAACTCTTCATCTCTTTAATGGAAATGGGAATCTCAATGTGTTATTGCGTCCCAGCTCATACATTTCCAGTACTCTCTCTGCAAATCCATGACTTTTTCACTTGACAAAACTACCCTCAAAACTCCTCAACTCCATACACTTCATTCCAAGGACATTTCCGTCTTCTCCTTAAATACTTGCATAAACTTGGAAACTTTCCAACTCTTGAATTATGGCAATTTTCAACAATCTCAATTTATTGCTAGCTAAAATATGGACCGACCGACCAATTAACACATTTTCATGTGATTTTTTTTGTTTTGTTTCAGATTCCTTAATAGGAGTCAACATTGGCACAGAAGTTACTGACATGCCAAATCCAACACAAGTAGTTGCACTTCTCAAATCACAAAGCATTAACCGGGTCCGTCTCTACGACGTTGACCGGGCAATGCTCCTTGCCCTAGCTCACACCGGTGTTCAAGTCATAATCTCTGTCCCCAATGACCAACTCCTCGGTATCAGTCAATCAAACGCAACCGCAGCTAATTGGGTTACAAGAAACGTAGCTGCTTACTTTCCTGCAACTAACATCACCATGATAGCTGTTGGATCCGAGGTTTTAACCACTCTCCCAAACGTAGCTTCTGTTCTAGTTTCAGCTCTCAAATACATCCAATCAGCTCTCATAACAGCAAATCTTGACCGTCAGATCAAAGTTTCAACGCCACATTCTTCATCAATCATTCTTGATTCTTTTCCTCCTTCTCAAGCTTTCTTTAACAAGACATGGGATCCTGTTATTGTCCCTCTCCTTAAGTTTCTACAGTCTACAGGATCGCCATTGATGCTTAACGTTTACCCTTACTATGACTACACTCATTCCAACGGCATTATACCGCTTGATTACGCACTTTTTCAGCCTCTACAAGCTAATAAAGAAGCCGTGGATGCAAACACATTGCTACATTACACTAATGTCTTTGATGCAATCGTTGACGCTGCTTACTTTGCAATGTCTTATCTCAATTTCACCAATATTCCCATTGTGGTTACTGAATCAGGCTGGCCTTCAAAGGGAGACGCGTCTGAACGTGACGCAACCGTAGAGAATGCAAACACTTACAATAGCAACTTGATCCAGCACGTGATCAACAAAACTGGAACACCAAAGCACCCGGGGACTGCAGTCAGTACATACATCTACGAGCTATACAATGAGGATTCAAGGCCTGGACCTTTATCTGAGAAGAACTGGGGATTGTTCTATACAAACGGGACTCCAGTTTATACCTTGAGGATTTCGGGTGCAGGGGCAACCTTGGCAAATGACACAACGAACCAGACATTCTGCGTTGCGAAGCCAAAGGTTGATAAGAAAATGCTTCAAGCGGCTCTTGACTGGGCGTGTGGTCCTGGCAAAGTTGATTGCTCGGCGCTGATGCAGGGTGAAGCTTGTTATGAGCCTGACGATGTGGTTGCACATTCTACTTATGCGTTTAATGCTTATTACCAGAAGATGGGGAAAGCTGTTGGAAGCTGTGATTTCAAAGGAGTGGCTACAGTCACTACCACTGATCCAAGTATGTGAATCTCTCAACATATATCTTATCTATATTCATCACTTTGCAGAAAGATCTCTTCTGATGTATCTGAAACTGGGTGTGTTTGGTCTGATTTTCTCTATAGGTCGCGGCTCATGCGTGTTCCCTGGAAGGTACCTCTCTTTCTTCCTAGCTAAAGATTCAGACTTTAATCTCTGAATGAATCAAGCTCACCACTTTTATTTTTTACATTCTGCAGCACGAAAAGCAATCAAACTCTTGGAAACACCACTACGGCGTTGGCTCCTTCGGCGAATTCCACAACCTCTGGCTGCATCCCTCGGTTCTATCATGGTCAAGCTTCTTTCACTGACTTAACAATCCTCTCTTTTCTACTGATCATTGCCTTAGTATTCTTGTAGAAACTCTGAAAATAAAGGATCTTCAATTCTTGTTTCTAGAATTAACTTGTCTTTCTTGAAACACTTGAGACAAAAGTGCTCGGTGTGGTTTGTTCTGTCTGTGTCTACCCAGTTTTGTTGACCATCTCCTATAGCAGGAGTTAATTGAGGGTAGCCTGTAGATTCCGCAGCAAAAAAAATGAAGATAATTCGCTACAGAATCGTCAATGATTGTAACTAATTTCTGTGTTGAAGACTTGATTCTTTCATTATTTTCCCCTTAATATGTCTCTGATGATTCTCTTAATCCAGCTTTTTTACACAACTTGAACAAAGACGCAGGAAGAAAGTGTTTTTAGATTTCATAGTCGAAATCATCATAAGGGTTGATACCTGTTCTATAGTAACAAGCCTGGCATTCAAACATAGGTCGAGTGGTAGATGTATTGGTATTGGTAGCGACCTCATAATGTCGCAGACCACTATGGCTTGTACAGTATGGTTTATTGCAAAACCTGCACTTGGGAAGCACAAGCCAACATTCAAGACACAGAACATCGCCACCACATGCTGCTTCTTGAACCTCTGTGTCTGTTCCGAGACACACTCCGCACTCCACGCACCTGGGAATGCAAAACCGGCATCCTTTACACTTGCGGCCTCGTGTTTCCTCTTGCTCCTTCGATCAAGAAAGACATGAGATAGTATTAGAGCTTTCAAAATCTTTGCAACACTCGTGTGTGAACATTTTCATTTACTTACACAGGATTTTCTTGAGCAAGCTGGAATCATCCTGACTTCGTCGCATTTGGGACAAACCTCGACGTCGATTGCTCCCTCATGAGGAAGGTAAGTTAAAATTTCTGAGAGATGGTGTTTGGTGAAGCCATAGACGCCATTGACGTGAAGCGTCTCCAATTTATGATTGTTCTTCGTCAAAGTCTGAATACATCCTATGATTCCTTCTGGGCTTAATTCCGTGCATCCAGGCACTATTAACTGAGAAAAATCACAAATTAGCGAAGCAGATGAACAACTATGAAATTCAATCAAGGATTACCCAAAACTGATCTGATTTATAGGGTTTTCGCAAGATCAACAATATTACCTTGGTGATAAGAGGATTCGCGTCCACTACACGGAGTAATCCCTTATCCGTAACCCTAATACATTGCCGGAGAATAAGACTCTTCAATTTTCCGGCGGATCTTGAAGTAATCTCGTACAAGATATGATCGGATAAACGAGAGCTCAGCGGTGGTTCAACAACGACGTTTTCCCACAACGCGGTTTCGTGTCTAATCGCGTCTCTAAGAGACCTCGAAACTCGATTCATAGAGAGAAGCTCAAACAAAGAGTGAAGATAAGGAAGAACAAGTAATAAAACCTCGTGAACTGATCGCCATTGTTCTTCGTCCTCCTCCGTCCTCATATTTGCTTATTCTCTATTATAATTCCCAAATTTTGTTTGTGTTTTGTTTTCTTCTTTCTCGTTCACTTATCCATTAAAGCTATCGATGAAGCAGTGCCACTCGCAATCCTCACAAAAGCCAAAAATGGTGGATTAACATACATTAAGTTATTTATAGGCTTCATTTCAGTTTAAATTGGGCCTAGAGAAAATGGGCCGATTTATATCTAATGGGCCCATGAGTTGACCTTTTAGTTTCTTTGACTAAACTATGCTGACTAAACCCTGTTTTGTAATTTGCATTCACACAGATTTTTATACTACTAATCAAACTAACATTAAATCGTATTCAAGTTTCTATTAGAAAAATAAAATTATACATATTTAAAATTTTATTTTGAATTAAAAAAAAATTATAATAACCAGGAAAATTATATTTTCTTAAACTATAATTAAATATATAT
>KE151134.1:498003-514183 GCA_000411095.1 Aethionema arabicum
CCATGTAATAAAATTATTTACATATATTCTCAAACTGTATAATATATAGTGAAAAATTTTGAGTTAATTTTTTGTTTTCAATTTGTTAATTTTAAAAGAAACTTTGTAGTCTCTTTCCAAAGTATAAATATTTCACTCCTAAAATATTTATTTAGTTTTAACAAAATATTTAAATAAGAAAAGGGGTTTTTTTAAAAAATTTTTTTTGCTAATTAGAACAGATGACTGTAAAGAAAAACATTCTAATAATATGTCGTAATACTAATTATGAAAATGAAACTAAGGGGGATTTACTTTTTATATTCATTAATACAAATATAATTTCCATTTTCTACAAGCAGAGACCAAAATATAAAACCAATCATGTGATTCTATTACTCACAAAGAAGCCATTTTTCTCTCAATATCCCCCACACAAATAATACCACAACAAAGATAAGACATGATCAAAGGAGGCCAGTGCTACGGAATGGGTTATTATGTTGTTGATGACCACCATTGTTAACCACAAAATCACCATAACCGGTCGTATTTTGCTGCTGTGATACCGGATTGTTAACCGGGAAATCCCCAAAGTCACCAAAGGGATTACTAGCAATACTAGGTAGTGCTTGCTGTTGATAGCTTGGCTGGTACGGACCGAAAGGGTTGTTCGCAGTTGGCTGGTGTGGGACCATTGCAGTAGATAGCTGAACCGCGTGAGGTGCTGGTGTGCCGTTGGACATTGCGAATGGGTCGTGAACCTCGAACGGGTTTGGAGCTGGGGCGCCGTAGACAGGACGTTGTGCAGCTCTGTAAGCTCCATCATCGTATAGACTGTTCAAGGTAAGTGTGTCTAAGCCACCAGCCTAACACACACAAAAAAAGGTCGTTGCATTAGCTTAGATTTCTTGTTCTCACAATTTTGTATTAAAGGTTGCAAATAACAAGGCTTTTGTCGGGAGACAGTTTATATTGATCTTTACAAATTTCGATATAATTCATGTGACTCTTTTATTGGATCCTTGCAGGTTGGTCTAGATACAATTTTAAGTTATCCTAGGCTTCTCCAAATTCCGAGATTTTCAAGCAAAATTTAGGAGTTTTCATGGTTACATGGAAATTTGTGATCTAGTGTTTTGAAGCATGCAATTGAAGAAAACATGGGAATAAAGCTTACCAATTGCCTTTCAGTGGCTGCAGAGATATCGTTGCTGGGTGTTGTCACCAAGGCAAGCTCCCATCCTGAAGGATCGTAATTGTTTGTTTGACCAAAACGAGGTGTTGAAGGGTTGCCTAGAAATAAAGACAAGAGCAGACGTGAGTGAGCAAAAGGAGAAATGTAACACTCTACAGAAATGTAATCAAAATGATTGAAAAGTTCACCATCTGTTGGAACTATGGCTAAAGCAAGTGCATTTTGGTCTTCAATTGCTGACGCGTCACCCGCAGTTGTAGTGTTCAGTCCCTGTGTGAAAAAATGAGTAAAGAAACCTAAGATTTTTAAGAATCGTGACGGAAATCAATATCAAAACTCAATATTAGCCTTTTCACCAGTAGATCATCTGTATCAAGAATGTTCTGAGTGTTGGTGGCTGCAGGAGGAGGTTGGAGAGAAGGTTCAATCTCTTCAGGTACAACAACTACATCATCTGAAGGCAACGATTCATTTACTTCATGCGACGTTTCTGTTTCTTCTGCAGATAGTCCATCATCCGGCCTATACGTAAGAAGCTGTATGTAGACAACGTGATTAGCACAGCACATAAAACCATGAAAGAAGGCAAAGGTTCTATTATCACAAAACCGAGAAAATATGAATACCAAAGGCTCGGCTGGGACATCAACGACCCGTGGTGCTTCTCTAATATACTCCTCCATTGTCGTCAGGAAAGATTGTGGAGGCTGAAGAAAAAAGTAAGCATAACCATATAATCAAATCGTTTAAATTTGTCAAAAAGTTCTCATATGATACCTCTCTTAGAACGGGAAACTGAAAATTCCTCGCAAGCTCCAATCCTTTGCAGGCTTCATAGAACTCAGAGAGGCTACGAGCCTGAGTGACAAAACTAACCCTCGTTACACAAAAAAAGTGTATGCAAATGATATTAAGATATATAAAATAGTCCAACAAAATCACCTGCTGACCCGCACGCTTGTATATTTCAAGGGAATTGATAGCTTCATGTTTTGGCATTTCAAAGAACTGCACAATATATGAATATTTAAGCGGAAAGAAAGTAATGATGACAGAGAGGCATGAAATTGACAGCTATAGTGAAAAAATTAAACCGTATATATACCTTATCAATGAGATTGATAATTCCATCGTTGATAGCACAATAGACTTTAAAGCTCTCCTTCAACACCTATCATTCCATCAGAAAGAATTTTAGAGAATCGAACTAAGCTTTTCCAGATGGCGCAGATTGCTTTGCCGGGGCAAAACACTAACTGCTTCCCATTGTAAGAAATGTTGACTAGATTAACCATAGGACATTATCACGTACCAGAGCAAGTGCATATTGTATAACATGATTGTGGTTAGCAGCACCTTCTGGCTGAAAAAAGTTAAAAGGCCAAGACAAGTTTTCACTGATCAGCAATGCCGCCACAACACAATTCCACAAACTAAACCTACACATAACATAATTAAAGTAATTACCTTGCAACCAATGAGTCGATACAGAAGCTGCTGTAAAGCTGGTAACTGCTCCAAGAGTTCTTCACCATTTAAATCCCTGGTTTTACTGTACCCCTGATCATCATCCACATTATGCAAAACTGGAAGCATCAGACAGGAAAAGAACGTAACAACCCAAAACAAAGTAATTGAACAATTGAGACCTTCTCCTGCCCTGGTGTAGATTTTGGAAGACGTTCTGCCTCAGTATCATATTTTAGTACCCTGAAGCACTCAAGCCGTTCCTCAAGGAATAATGCATAAGTGCGTACCCAAGCTGAACAATCCCAGGCTGTGAGGAAAACAAAAATTAGCGTTAGTACACTATAGAAACCTTGAGGGACCTCGTTCGATTCTAGCAGATATGTCTCATAAAAGTAGCAGAAACACCAAGTCGACTCACCGATAGGGCTTGAATCATCCTTGAAATTGGAAAGTTGCAAAATGCGTCCTCTTTGTGAGAAGTTCAATAGTTCCTCTCTAAATGTTGGATCACCCTCCCTCAAAAGCCGGTGAATAACAATTAACGTTTTCAGCGCAACCTGTTTAGCCAATCCAAAATAGAATACGAAAAGCCATTAGATCATATTCATGAATAGCATCTGTAGATAGAATGAAGGAGAACCCTAAATTCAACTTCTAAAACTGCCCACAAATGCAGTTTCAACTTTCAAGCAGCAAACCGACACAGCAACTAAGAGCCAAATTTCGACACCTAAATCCTTCATAGCACTACACTATCAAACATGTGTGGCGCAACATTAAACCCTAAGATGACAACTGGAAACAGTGTAATCGGCGGAGCACTATCAAAGGTTAATCAGTACCGTCCAATTTCTGGTTTTATGCAACCGTCGGGAAAGCGCGTGAATGCAGTACGCAACATCTGCTCGAGCACGAGTCGCTGATGTAGCGAAGAAGATTTCTGAACCAATGATCCAATAGAGAATTCATCAAATTAACAACAAAATTAGATCTAAGAATTCCAGAGAAAAATACTGATAGAAACACAAATGAAACGCAATCACTCACTTCTGAGATGCCGATCTTTGGGAGGACACTCGACGTGATTAGTAGCTTTGACTATGGCAACATCTAACTCCTACGAACATGAAAATTCCAAAAAAAAAAAAATCAAAAAGGAATCTACCTGAGATTTCCTTCCGAAAGATTTGACATATAAACAAAATCAATCAAGAAAACTTGTTATATAAAATAAACGAAAATAGGAAAGCGCGTACGGCGTAATCGCTGTTGACTCGGACAAGGCCGACTTTGGTGGTGTCTTTTAGGGCTCCATAAGCCTTTCGCCATGTCTGTAGCGTTCCCATCGGATACAGACTCGTTCAGATCTCTGGTTACGAAATCGGAGGGTTTCGTTTCTCTATCTAGAATCTTCTCAGATTTTCTGGCGAAAAAACCTCCGGGAAAATTCAAGGAAAGGACAGAGACTAACAAAAGAGAGAGCGAAGTGAGAAAGCAAAAAGAGGCGAAAAAGATTAGACTCCTTCCGTTTTATATTTGTTTCTCTATTTCCACCGATTTTTTAAAAGTCCCATTAAATTTTAATTTCTGTATATAATTATTTCCTAATATCCTATAGTTAAATGTCAGCTTAATCCCATTTTTAAAATATTTTCATTCGTTGTTCATCATATATATTGATTAATTTTAAGTTATATGATATATCCGATTTCAAACTTTATAATTGATTCAGTTTTTTATGATCAGATTTTAAAGTTATCACATTTTCGTGTCCTGTGTCCAATGTATTGGAACCAAAAACCAATTCAGTTTTTTTTGTGAAATATAAAAATCTAGTAAAACCACATATTTCTTCACAAAAATCTTTCAATATTTAATAGAAAACTGAATTGAAACATAAAACAAAAATCGTATTAAATAGTTGTAAGTTTTTATTTGTCAGAATTCGTAAAGATAGAAAACTAGCCAAAACCAGAATTTACAACTGATTTTTTTCTCCAATTGTACCAAATAAAAACTGGCTAAATGAATGTCTTGCAAAACTATAGAATCGTTTAATAGTATAAAGCACAATTCTATAATCCTTAAAAAAAAATGATGTAAATGACATAATTACAATAGAAGTTGGCGCTGACCAACTGTAATCAATAATTAAAACAAAACATAAAAGAAATAATTAAAGGTTGTATTATAACAAAAAGAGAGAGAAAGAAATAGAAATAGAAATTATGATTAAAGGTCACGCAAAGCATATGTGAATAATATGACATATCTGGAAAAACCCTGACACTACTGATAATAACACAACTCATAAGAATCGAATCTGCTTCTCTCTATTATAATAATCTTTTTTTTTCATTTTCATTATAAAAATTCATCACAAAAACCCATCTGTATGTACCTCTGTCATATACTTACAGTCATATATATTTCAATAATTAAAAATATGTTAAATTTTTTAATTATTATAATAGTTCTAGATATGAGGACGAGAATTGTAGGCCACCAACCACTAACTACGTAAAGCGTTGGCACCTCAAATTCCAAATTTTGGACTCACCGTCTATTTCTTGGACACCATATTTTATTCGACTACTAACAAAACCCAATACTTTTTCCCCCTTTTAATACTTTTAAAAGTTAAAATATACAATTACTAATAAAAGTTGATGACTTGATGTAAAGATGATGAACATGGTATGATATAATTGCATTTAGTGGATATAGCATACATATATGGGTGTATATGTATTGATAACTGATGTGTTATGCAATTACATGATTAAGTCATCAAGGAAGGGGAGGGTAAAAGGGAGTTTAATGACTCCACAAGCTAGAAGCAGAGATAGAGTCCATATTGGAAGAATCCATTGCATTGCAAACATTAGAACTGGTTTCCCTGCAACATCATTAACCACACAAATTCATCATCACATTAAGCAACACAGTCCAGTGGTTCTAGCCACTCTAACCAAGTTATATCATACGCAAGGTTTAATGGAGTAGTTCAGTGATTCTAGGTGGCTCTAACTAACTTCTTTAAGATGAAATCAAGGCTACTTTTCAATGGAGGAGCTAAGTGATTCATAACCAAGTTATATAAAATGGAATCAGGCTCATTAGCCATGAAGTATAGTCCAGTTATTCCTGGCCAGTCTAACCAAGTTCAATGAAATGTAATCAACCCTTTTGTAATCCAGTAGTCCAATGATTTACAAAAATACAATCCATCTTTGAATCAACCTCATTAGCCAGTCTAATCAAATTCAATGAAATGCAATTAACCCTTTTGTAATTGAGTAATCCAGTGATTCATAGTATACTAATACTGATTACTGAAGCACAATCCATCTTTGAATGTTCCCACACATCAAAATTAGAAGTTATAGTTTGGGATTTTGGGAGGAATTGGGAGATCAAATCAAGTTCATGAATACAAGTCTGCAATTTCAAGAGATCATCACTAAACGAACAATACCAAGAAGCAAGTAGAGAAAGAAAGAAACTGACCAGAGGAACGCAACTTAGTTTCTGTTTTCTCCACGAAAACCTCACCAATCTCCCGTAACTTCTTCTCCACCTTAGATTCATATATATTAGTTTGCCCCAGTAGCAGCTCATCGAATACCGTACTCTGATTCATTTCCCTTTCACAACACACCAACAAACAAAATTAATTTCAAAATTCAAAAACAATTCCACCATATAAATTCATAAAAATCTCCCACACCGTACTCAGATTCAGAATCACGATACGATCCTGCCCCAAGTGCACGCTCAATTTGAGCAATCGAAGCCTTGTCCAACCGCTTCTTCCGTAATCTCACATTTTGCCGATCTCCGCCTTTAACTCCACTTAGTTTCTTCGGCGGCTTCGTCGATGAAGAAGAAGAAGAAGACGGAATCGGCGAATCATTCTTTAAAGACGCCATAGCCGTTGAAGCTCTTGTCACAGAGAAAAAGATACTGGATAAGACCGCCATTTTCTCTCTTCCACAGCTCTATCGATTCCAAAATTATTTCTTAACAGAATTTTAAAAACATAACAAAAATATTATTTTTCATGTAAATAAAGTCAAAATTTGGTTTTCGACAAGTAAAAGTAACGTAAAAGCTTCAACAATGGGCAATTTAGTAATTTAACAACACATACATCATTATCAAAAGGCTAATCGTTCTAAACCAAACCCCAACCACTCTATAAACACCATTACGAAATCACTAACTATTATATTAACACCCATCGTAATTATCACCTTTGAAGCAAACCAAAATCAAATCATTAATGGCAGATCATGATGAAGAAAGCAGCAGCAATCACCATAGCCATTACTCAACATCTGACACCAGCGTTCACGTCACAGCTCTAGACGGTATCGTCAGTGCAAATTCCCTCTTCACAATTGCTGTCTTCGTAGGTATCTCATTTACAGACCCGAGAGATCTTACTCTCACGACAAGAACAGAGTGTGACGCAGGAAGAGATGTTGAACGTGATCTTATTGTGTTCGAGGTTATTTCTTTTGCATTCTTTCTCTTCTCGTCTCTTGTGGCGCAAGGGATGAAGTTAGCTATTAACTTGTTGAATAGTAAGGAAGCTGATGAGGTGTTTAGAGCTCATATTAACGGTGATGTGCTTCGTCTTGGAGTGTTAGGTGCTGCTGCTGGATGTGTTCTGGGATGTGTGTTTCTTATTTTGTCGATTGTTGATGTTGTTCAGCTTCGTCTTGGGTTGTTGTCTTGTGGAGGAGCATTGGTAACTCATACTGTAATGGCGCTTGTGGTCTTGGTTTCTTCTGCTCTTAGTGTTTATATCTTCACTGTGTTTTACTCTTTCAGGAAATGATTGATCTTGATGTAAAGAAACCTGTTAGTTGTTGTAGAAATGAGTAACATGTATCAATCGAATCGGCTTGAATTTTAAAGGAAATAACAATATAAAAACATTACAAGAACAGATTTGATGGAAGAGATTGTTACCGAGAATGTGATTCTGTAAAACTCCAGTCCATGTTTTGTAGTATCTTTGAAAGCCAGAAGCTTAGCTTCTCCAGCAATTCATGAGTTTGGTCATCGAATCTTGACTTCGTCACTAGAGACTGAAACTTCATAACAACAAAAACAGAGTAATGGTCAAACAGATATCATGAGAGGTGACAGAACAGTTTCAAAACTACCCAGAAAAAGAGTCATAAATAAATTTGGGAAAAGAAAAATCTGAGATGACTATAGAACATGATCAAAACTGATTCTTCAATCACTGGATATAAGGAACACATATGTAAATCTGTAAGCTTAATCTTCATAACATTATGTCAATTAGAAAACAAAACTGAAACCTGAAATTGAATGGGACAAATACAGTCATATGCAGCATCAGGAATCACACAGTACAATGAGCTAATCTGTGCCTCGAATGTGATCAATTTTATCCTTAATTAATCACATTTTAACTTTTCTTAATATTTGAAATCAAAACCGGAAATCAAGCACAAGGATTTTTCGAGGACCACGCGATTAGGAACATGAAGCGATGAAATTACCCTGAAAGATCAAAGACCCGAGACTTGTTTCTCTTTTTATAGCCATTGATCTCAACAAAATTCAAAATCCTTTGATTCAATTACAAAAACGAGGTTCGGTATCGCTATAGATCTCAAGTAACTTCTCCTATTCTACCTTAGCAATGTACTACGGATAAATGGAAAGACGAACACGCTAACAGTCAAGAACTCACCGAATATCATCCTCCATAGTCATTAAAGCTCTCTGTCTCTCGAATCTCGATCTCCATCCGCGACGCACCCTTCGGTGCTAGTACCCGCACGTTATCGAATATCGGCGATTCAGCAATATAAATTGGAGAATTGTGCTTAGTCCCTCTGCTAACACGACACCGTTTTACTTGTCTCTCACCGCGCTTGTTGATATCCAGATGGACGGTCTAAAACGTTGTCGTTGCACTGTTACATAAGAATTTAGAGTATCATAATATTTGTTTTTTGGGGTTTAATAAATGCAGACTTTCACACTATTGCACCTAACTTTTATAATCTTATTTTTTACACCCCACATCGCATCAAGAGCGGTATTGAACCAAAATTTATATTTTTTTCTCCAAGCCCATTTTAGATTTAGAACTTCAAATATGTTCCTTTTAGATTTCACACCAAAATATAAAATTATGCTTTAATGGAGTCTTATAAATATATTTTTAAATGAAAAATGTAATTGAACTCTTCCAAAATTGAAGATTACTATTAGAAATTATATTCTTTGTTTTTTTTATAGAGTTTCTTGTGCTCAAAGAATTAAAAAAATACCAAGGGATGGTCTGATTCAACAAATGGAAATCAGCAAAATATTTTTTTTAATTAATGTTTTTCTTGCTATTCAGTAGTCTTAAATCCTTTCAGTAACAAATGCTACGAACCATATAATGTTAAGTTCTTAATTAGTTTTATGATGTAAATAGTTCAGTGTTTACATCAAAAATATTTGAATCCGGAGATAAAAAATAGATAACAAATTCTAAGCCAAAATAATAAGTTTTATTTATCTGTTTCAACATGTGGTGGAGCTTAATTCACACGTGGTAATATAAATTAGTGAACTGATAATTAAAGAGAAAAAAAATAAATTTCCAATTTCTCTCGTCTTATCAAATAGATTTGCGCATGTCGCCGCAATCTTAAAATGTCCGCATGTCGGCGACTATATCTCTATCTCTTATCTTCAACTTCAATTCATTCATACCACTCTTTCTATAGTTACGTTCTCTGTATCTTTATATGACGTAATTAATTTTTACTTTATTATTTAAATACAGATAATAATAATAAATAATACAGTGAATAATATGAATATCTAAAGGAAAAAATGAGCCACGTTTTATCATGTGGACTTCATGCCTCTTGCACCTGAAGCCAACGAAAGCAATATTGGTTCTTTCTTCTTCCCTTTTATTTCACTTTATTATATATATATTTTTTAATACTTCGAAGATAATTATAAGAATAATAATGAGGAAAAATAAATAGAGTATTTATATTTTATTAGTTTGATATCGTAGATCTCAAATTAATCTATTGACCCAAAGCAATATTGTGTTCCCTCTCGGCACAACAAAGACTTAACCTCTTTACTTTACTTTATTTACTCTGCACGTATATTCATATAAAATAATACTTTACGCAATGCTATTATAATTCATGTGTTTAATATTAAGTTTCCTCTTTTTTTATTTTATAATTATTTTATCACACGGTATACATGTATATATGATTATTAATTTAATATTTAATGCCCTCAAAATTCATTATTTAGAACGACTATAATTATCCTTTTTTGTATGAGAATTGAATTGTCGTTGTTTTGATGTATTTGACTTTGACCTTGACACTAAAAATCTGTCAATTTTTCTTGATTAGCAGTAAAATGTTTTAAATAATGAACTTTAGAATATATTTCCTCTTTTTTCTATAAATAAATGATTTTGTAAAAGTTTTTTTACACAGTTTTATATAAAAAAAAAATATGGCTTCATTAGTCATTTATTATTCTAGAGTTATGAAATTAAAAAAAAAAGTCTATATATATATGTCATAAATTTTTAAAAAGGCGCGAACAATTCGGTTACTAATTAAATAGTGTTATTTGGTAATCGCTTTCGTAATCCATGAAGTGTTTGGATTAATATAGTTATGTAATTAGTAATTAGTTGTTTCATGGGCTTACTTAACATTTATTTAAGTGCTTGCGAGTAATATATACGGAAAGTGGCCACGTGGTAGATAGGCAGAGCGTGCAGATGATTATCCGGATCGACGGCTGTAAATGGAGAGGGAGGGTGCTCACTTTCATGATTCGACGACACGTATGCATTTGCCAGCCTGTCTCTTACATGTCTTTTCTTCACGCGACTTTCTCACGTTCGTACATATCACGCGCTTTCCCATCCTTTTTATGTCCTTTTATAAAGTCATCAATCATATTCAGATTGTTATAAAAAAAAACTACTATAAATTAATGTGAAAATGCATCTTTTTTTTTCTTCAAAGTATCTATTTAATTTCAAGATTTGTTGATAAATATTTTTTATTTGATATGAAGTCTTATCATAAATATTGGCTGTAAATAAATGGAATATTATATGATTTATATCAAAATATGTGTCCATATTTAATCTAAAATTCTTGATTTTAATCCAGTGTATTAATATATTTCGTCAATGCCTTTCAATCACTTGTCAACTTTTGTGGTTTTTATTTTTTATATTGATTGAAAATAAATTATCTTTGCATAAACCGAGAAAAAAATAAAAGAAAAAAGAATAATTCTAATTTTGGTATTCATGCAATTTAGGTGCCCCTACCAACTATGAGTGGTCTCCTTGCCACCTCATATCAATTGATGGCAATTCACATTTTTGTGTTCTAAAATTAAATATTCTGTAATTCATTTATATATATTTTATTTGCATATATATCTCAATTATTTGAGCTTTTTTGGGTATGTTTTAAAATAAATAAATTTTGCAATAAAGACACTCATTTTTTCATGACATATGATTTGATACCATATTCATTTCCTGTCTTCCACCAGACATAAAAATCAATTGAAGAACTTGATTGCAATCCAGAAAGGAAATTTCAAATTCTACATGTGTTGTTATTTTATGGACTGTGATTTTTATTTTTTATTTAATGGGAAATTTCAAAATCTAAATGCAATTCCTTATGGATAATTACAATAAATGCTTTAAAAAATCATGTTAAAAAACATTAAAAGGGAATATGATTTTTGTGTGTAAAATTTAGTTAATTAGCGTAATAGCCACTAATGTGTCTGCTGGTATAAATACATTCTGATTAGCCTTACATCGGTTTTAATTTTATAATAATGTTTAAGGTATGATTGAGAAAAATGAAAATTGCACCTGGTCAATATATTTAGAGTCGGTGTAATGATATTAATTATTGTTATTATTATTATACGGCTAAATCTAAGGTGATAATTTATAACTAATAGCATTTATCAAAATAATATCATTGCTTTATTAGTGATTCGCACAGATTTGCTGGTTCATAAATCCACATGCATCGTCCCAAAACAATGCTATATATAATTTTTAATAAAATAATCAAATCTTTTGGTTTTTAATTGTATACTTGTTTATTAACATTAACGTTTTTTTTAATTATTTATTGACTTTATTATGCAGCGATGTGATTTGTCTCAGAAATATATGGGGTTATTATTTTAAATATATTCTATTTAAGTGGCAGGTAGTTTTTAATACAGCGACCGAAATTAATTTTAGATTGTATTAAAAAAAAGTAATTTTTTTTTCGAAGTAAAAAAAATTAATTTCGATAAAAAAGGAAAAAAGTAATTAAATAAAAAAAAGTGAGAAAATGACATAACATGGCAACCAGAGAGTTAAGAAAGGATAGAGATGCAAAAAAATAAATAAAGGATCCGTAAAACGGCCGTCAACGGAAACAGACTCGGGTCCTACCGTTTAGATCCAAGTTAAAAAAAGGAGGACACGTGTTGAAATCGTATTGTATAATGTGGGGACCACAGATTCGAACGGCGTAGAGTTACTGAAAGCAAATGGAAGGTGGGACCTAGATACACGTGGAGCCATCACGTGCTGTCAGCTCGAGTTTCCCAAAGGGTACGAATATTTCTTTTAGTAAATTCTGTTTTTATTTAATTGCTAGCTATATTAAATATCTGATATATGTTAGAATAGGCCGTTAATGACGGCGTTAAGCAATAGACGGATTCTCTCTCATTTTTTCATAAATGATTTTGACGTTGACGGACGCGGCCGTTGTGCTTAAAAACGGGTTTCCTTGTCGCACGATATACATTTAGCCACAAAATTAAATTATTTGATTATTCTTTTCATTTTATTTGTATATTTTCGTATATATTGTATACGAAATAACATAATTAGTATTTATCGATTGAAGGAGTTGAAAAAGATCAATAGTCTTTTGGACCTATCAAACTTGGTTAGTGTTATTGTAATTTAAAAGTTGCCTATCAATATTAGAGTTGCATGATTACTAATCTATATTATTAAAACCACCAACAAGTCAGAAACTTATACAAATATGAACACTAATGTAGATTAGCACGTTCGTTTTTACAATTATAAAAGTATATTTTAATATAATAATAAGAAATTAAAACGCTTAGATCTAAGCAACATCCCTTTTAGATCTAAAATTCTAGTAAATGTATTTAATTATACCTTAAAATTTCCTATCAATACATATAAATTTGATTTAACTTCATGTCAAATGGTCTAACTAAAAAGGCTTAATTTAGTTATTTTATAAACTAGTACAAAATAAAAAAAAACTTGTCAAAACAACTTAATCGATTAGAAAAATGAAAAATATTATAAAATTCTAATTCGAATTAGTTATGTGGAAATCGAGAGCCCAACTTCATAAAAATTTGTAATATAATATATTTATTTATTTCTATTAGTATTTAAAAATAATATCTGTGTGTAATGTAGAGCTTAAGTTAGTGTGAATTTGTTAAAACCCAAAATTACTATTGTTTTCCTGATCGTACGAGTTTTGAGAATTGATGTTTCCCATGGCTGAAGTTTTTTTTTAAAATAGAGTAAATTAAAACAAATCTTATTTACCCCCGTGAACGATAATATTCTTTTTCTTATTTAAATTATCTTTAAACCACAAGAAATTAATAGTTTATACTGAAATATAATTTTTTTTTTTACCATAGAACCTAGGAAATAAAACAGTATCATGAACTTAGTTCAGCTTTTAAGTGGTATTTAATTATACACTGTAAAAAGCATCTTCAGTTCTCCATCAAAAGAACAAACTTTAAAAGTCCCCTAAAAATCTCTCTATTTAAATATTTGACTTAAATTCATAATCATCTACACAATTTCAGTTTACACAATATTAACCAAAAATAAAATTATAAAAAAGAGAAATAGTGTAAAAAATAAATAAATTGCAGTAATAGTACAATAAAAATAAAAAAATTGAGCCTTATCGCTTTGAGCTGTAGATGTTGCTGCTGTTAGCCTTCCCCTCTGGTACATTGATTCATTGGTCGTCGAGCCCCATCACCACCATTTTTATTTTTATTCCATTTTTTTATAAAATTATATAAACTGTAAATAATTTTAATATATTTAAATATATTTATTTTTAATTTTGTAGTTCGTATGATGATTGAAGTGGTAGTAGCAGTGAAAAACAAAGCAATCCCCACCCAATGCTCGATTGCTTAAGATTCTTTACCCAGTCACATGTTGCTCTCTTCTTCTTCATCAACAACGAGAACAAATCAAAAGTTAACCCTAGATCCCAGAAAGGAGAAAACTAAATTACCCCCAAAAATCAAAACCCTAAATCATGAAACGAGATCTTCTTCATTTTCAAGGTCGATTACCCAACCATGGTGGTGCTTCTGTACCTGATTCTTCCTCATCTTCGCCTGTTTTTGGTAAAGATAAGATGGTGATTAAGAAAGAAGAAGATGGTGGTCACATGGATGATGAACTTCTTGCTGTGTTGGGATACAAGGTGAAGTCGTCGGAGATGGCGGAAGTTGCTTTGAAACTTGAACAGCTTGAAACTATGATGGGAAATGTTCAGGAAGATGGTTTATCTCATCTCGCGACGGAGACTGTACACTATAATCCAGCTGAGTTATATACTTGGTTAGATAGTATGCTCTCTGAGCTTAATCCGGCGGCTGGGACTAGTGGTTTGGGTTCATCGCTTCTCCAACCGCCTCCACCGCCGGAGATTGAGAATTCGTTTCTCACTGGTGCTGATTCTTCTACTATCTGCTCGATTGGATTTGTAGGTCAATCTAGGGTTTTCGGTGAACCGTCGTCTTCTGATTACGATTTGAGACCGATTTCTGGAAACGCGGTTTATCTGAGATCTGAATCGCAGATGCAGAATCAATTCGCGATTGATTCTTCGTCTTCGTCGAATCAAGGTGTGAATAATCATAACAATAAACGGTTAAAATGCTCCAGCCCTGATTCCATGGTTACTTCACCATCAACGGCGCCGCAGATAGGTGGAGTTATAGGTACGACGGTAACAACAACGACAGTAGCTTCGCCAGCAGCAGCGAGTGAGTCAACTCGAGCAATAGTCCTGGTCGACTCGCAAGAAAACGGTGTTCGTCTTGTTCACACACTTATGGCCTGTGCTGAAGCTATCCAGAAGAACAACTTAACACTAGCGGAAGCTCTTGTGAAACAAATCGGTTTCTTAGCGGTTTCTCAAGCTGGAGCCATGAGAAAAGTCGCTACCTATTTCGCTGAAGCTCTCGCACGACGGATCTATTGTCTCTCTCCACCGCAGAATCCAATCGACCACTCTCTCTCCGATACTCTCCAGATGCACTTTTACGAAACTTGTCCTTACCTCAAATTCGCCCATTTCACAGCTAATCAAGCTATCCTCGACGCTTTTGAAGGCAAACAAAGGGTTCACGTCATCGATTTCTCAATGAATCAAGGTCTACAATGGCCGGCGCTTATGCAAGCTCTAGCAGTTCGACCAGGCGGTCCTCCAGTTTTCCGATTAACCGGAATTGGTCCTCCAGCTCCAGATAATTCCGATCATCTTCACGAAGTTGGCTGTAAATTAGCTCAACTCGCTGAAGCCATTAACGTTGAATTTGAGTACCGTGGCTTCGTTGCTAACAGCTTAGCAGATCTTGACGCTTCGATGCTTGAACTTAGACCAAGTGAAATCGAATCTGTTGCTGTTAACTCTGTTTTCGAGCTCCACAAACTCTTAGGTCGTCCCGGTGCCATTGAAAAAGTCCTCGGCGTAGTCAAACAAATCAAACCGGAAATCTTCACTGTTGTTGAGCAAGAATCGAATCACAACGGACCGGTTTTTCTAGACCGGTTTACTGAGTCGCTACATTATTACTCGACTCTGTTCGACTCATTAGAAGGTGTTCCAAGTAGCCAAGATAAAGTCATGTCTGAAGTTTACTTAGGTAAACAAATATGCAATCTTGTAGCTTGTGAAGGTTCTGACCGAGTTGAGCGCCACGAAACGTTGACACAGTGGGCAACTCGGTTCGGCTCAGCTGGTTTTTCGCCGGCAAATCTTGGATCTAACGCGTTTAAGCAAGCGAGTATGCTTTTAGCTTTGTTTAATGGCGGCGAAGGTTATCGTGTGGAGGAAAACAATGGATGTTTAATGTTAGGTTGGCATACTCGTCCACTCATTACTACCTCCGCGTGGAAGCTCATGACTCACTGAGTTGACTCGGTTCTTTCTTTCTTTCTCTCTAATTAATGAGTTGACTCGTGGTCGAGGATGAGTCGACTCGGTGCTCCGAGTTGGATGAGTTGACCGGTGATGACATATGTTCGGATCAGACCAAAACCGAACTCAATCGAACCGCTTTGCCTTTTTTTTGTTTTACTTATTTATATTTTTTTTTTAATTTTCAATTTTATGGTTTTTGTTTAGGTTTTTTTTTTTTTTT
>KE151134.1:514724-528990 GCA_000411095.1 Aethionema arabicum
GAACCGAACCGAAATCTTCAAATAACCGAACGGATCCTAAGTCATGGAACCGAAAAAACCGAAAAACCGAAAGTACCGAACCGAAACCGAACGGGTACCCGAATGCCCAGCCCTATGCGTAACTGCATAATATATTATATATGTTATTTTAAACCGCCGGAACATTTGAAAAAAAAAATGTTACAATATGATAATTATTAAAATGTAACGCACACATTTTGAGCTCGATATTATTAAAAATTAACAAAAAGATATTGGGAAATTCTTTATAATCAAAAGATTAGTATAATATAATAATGTTTGAGAAATTGGTAGATGCCCCACAAGCCAACTCAGGTTCAAAGGATTGAACCGACCCAATTAATTAATTTAAGAATATTATTAGTAATTCTATAATTAAATAGATAAACTTTATAAATAATTAAAAATTGTCGGGATAAATTAATGTTTGATGAAGAAATGTTAAATCTTATCTTTAAAAAAATATAAAAAGGTTTAATTTAATTAGATTTGTATACAAAGGAAGGTCCCACATGCATGAAAATGCCTTGTAACCACCAAGTTGCCAACTTGCATGTGTGCAAATTCTCCTTTGACCCCACGCTTGAATATTATCATTATTAAATATAATAATTGTTATTATAAGTTTTAATTTATTTAATTTTCCTCTATCACATCGAGTTTCGATTTTATGTATATTATGAGATCGATATATATATAGATCAATCTTTCGCTATCTTTTCATAAATTTTCTCATACAAATTGATTGCTATTATATTCTATTTATTTAATACGTTAAATAATTAGAAAACATTGAATTTTGCCACTTATTTGTCAACGTCATTTTTTTAACTTTCAAAGTTTTAATAAAAATAATGGAACGAATTTTATGTCATTAATAAATATTTGTAACGATTCTTTTTTCATACTAGAATTACTTTTTTATTCATTTTTGTTATTTTTAAATTAATAAATATTTGTAACGATTCTTATGTTTTCATTGAGATTTTTATCTGGGTTCAGTAGGCGGGGACCGTATTAAATAATGGAACGTCGTTTTCATTGTTTTACTTTTCGATATATATAAAAAGTATAAATAAAGAGGCACTGAAAAGAAAATCGAAAATATATTAATCACTTATTTTTCACTCTTTTTTTATAAATCAAATTTATTCACCTTTTTATTTCTAACTTTATAAGACCACGATATATATTATATAGGTTGCATTGATATATGGTTTTGGTACTTAATAATAGGTTTTAAAGTGAACAAATTACCAAAACATTATCTGTAAAATAAAAAAGAAAATAATATTTGAAGTGATTAAAAAAGAATTTAATTACAAATAAAACATTCCTGAAGATGGGAATAGAGTAATGGTTGTCAAAGGACACGTTAAATGAGTGTGACATTTGCTTTTATTTACCTAATTTATAATTTATCCATATTCTAGCGGTCCCTTATTAATCATTTTTACTTTTTTTTTCAGACAAATAGTTTCATTTATTATTATTATTTTGATTATTATTAATTATGACATTTATCTCTTTTTACCATTTGATTTTTTTGACCAAATTCTATTGGGTATAACTATCATTAATCATCAATGAAAATAACATTTCAACTTTTTTTTTTTATCAAGATAAGAATTCATGATTTTCTAGACTAATATTTAATGTTTTATTTACTATATTTGTTAATTTTTTTAAAAATATTTTATTAGTATTATTTGTTGTTGACTTACCTTTTAGATTTAATGTTATAGTCTCGTATAATGGTAAAAACTTTTCTTTCCAATTATTTTCACTAATGGGCCGAAGAAAAATTAAATATATATATAACGAGGCCCACTCCTAAAAATGTGCGAATTTGTTAAAAAGCCTAACAAATAGCGATAAAATCGAAATCTTCAACGGCAACAGAGCTATATAAACAACACAAAATCTAATTTGGCGCTCTCTTCGCTTTCTTGTTACCAATTTCTTCGTCTTCTTCTAGATCGCAGAGGTTTCTGCAGATGAGCGGCCATAACATTGATCTTCCGGAAGGTTTTGAGATCCCAGACGAGATAGTAGAGAACGTAAGATTCAAATCTCTTTACCGATCATGAATTTCTCAATCGATATTTTTCGGTCTTCTCTTTTGATTCGTTTCAGGTTCATGAACACATCGAAGAATGCATACAAAAGTATATGAACAAGGAAAAAACTGTGAATCATTTACAAGAAACATTTCAATTCGATCCTTCACTTACCAGAACAAGTAAATTAAATTCGTCTTTTACGCATCTCTTTTTTCACGGAATCGTTATTAGATTTGGGGGAAAAACCTAAGAAATCGCGGTTATTGTAATTTGTAGTCTGGGAGAGTCTTGAAGAAGCGAATCCAAAATTCTTTAAGTGTTTTGATACTAAATGCGATGAGCAAAATGAGAAACCAGAGGAAATGAATCAATCAGGATTAATTGATATGATGAGAGATTCGACACTGAGTGATGGACCAAGTAAGCAACAGATAAACCATTTCTTTTGTTCTTTTTTTGATCAAACCCTCTTGAATTTACAGTTTCGTATTGTAAGTATTAGTGATGAATCATATTTGATATGAAGCTACAATTAAGGGATTCTGTAATCTCTGTTTTAGGCATTGGAATCTCTCCCTTTAAACACACTTTCCTTGTCTGCTAGGTTTAAGACTTATGTCTCCTACTTGTGTCCTCTATATATACAAGTCAGCCTTACTCAACAGAATCGGTTTGGTTTTTGATTGATTCTCTTGCTGATGTTGTTGTTACTGTGTAGCTTCTAGGCCAGCATTAAAAATGGATTCTTCAGAGCTTAGTACGATGGCTAAGAGAGCTAAAGAGATGCGCAATAAGAAACGAAATGCTAAAAAGAAAGAGAAGAAGCTAAAGAACCAGGTGCAACTTCTGATACAAGCGGCAAAGCAGCAGCAGCAAGCGACTCTAGCTTCTTCTCCCGGTAATTATATCGTCTTCTCCTTTCTCGTCTGCTTCTCGTTTTTATGGTTTTAAAATCTTGAAGTTTTGGCATTTTGGTGGTTTTTTTCTGACTTTAAGCAACGGAGACAGCTCCAGAAGTGCAGAGACTTTCATCATCAACAGTGTCTCAAGAAGAAGATGTAATCGATATTGAGGGGGATGATGATGAAAAAATCTTGGAGGAGATTTCAAGAATAACACGCCAGCTTGAGGGTATTATAAAACCTGTACTGAAACTATTGAAAAATGGAGCCGGACCTAGTCGCCAGAAACCAAGTGGTTCCTGTGCAAAAACTGTTCCGAAACAGCCATCAAGGGATCAAGGGAATGGTGAGCAGCAGCAAAGTGGAGTGACTGGTGACAACCAAGAAACAGAGAAAACGTAAGAACACAAATAAATTGATGCATCGCATTAGCATGGGATGTTATAGCCGTTTAGTTATTTCCTTTATTTTAGGAAGAGTTATGATTCTATTTCTTCGTTGTTTTATGCATTTAACAAGTAAATCAAATTCTTCGTTGAATTTTTCAGTTTTATGGTTGTTTTCACAAATAAAATTGAAAACATTTGATCATTCATCTTTCCATTTCTCTTATATTTCCATACCTAGTTTTTTTTAATTTAAGTTTTATGGTGTTTTTCTAGTTGATTTTTTCGGTAGATGAGCCAGATTTGATATTTTTATAGATGTGTCTATGCCGTACCCGTTTCTCTAAATTTTTTAATTTCACCGTTTTCCGTCCCGATCTCCGTTCCCGTATTTGTTTCCGTTTCCGTCTCGGTGCAACATAAAATATGTTTGGGAGAGTCTGGAAACTGCGAATCCAGGTTTCTTCAAGTGGTTCACCTGAGATGAAATTAGCCAACAGTTTCCTCTTGTAAAATCCTTCTTTCTCGAATTATAGCTGCAATGAAAGGCTAAGCGAAAAATAGGCCCAAGGATAAATGGGCCGAAGCTAAAATGGGCCTATTAAAAAGCCTAATAAATAGCGACAGTGCTAAAACTGCAACTGGCCACGGCGAGAGAGTTATATAAAGAAGCAAAATCATTTCGCGCTCTCGCAATTCTGTAACGATTTTCTTCGTCTTCTTCGATAAGGCCATTTTTTTAGCAGGAAGATCACAGAGGTTTTCTCATTGTGTGAAAGAAGATGAGTGGCCATAACCTTGGTCTTGCGGAAGGTTTTGAGATCACACACGACGTAAGATTCAAATCTCTCACTATTACGAATTATGAATTTCTCAATCGATATTTTGCTTCGCTTTTGCTCTGTTTCAGATTGAGAACCTTATCGACCAATGCATACAAAAGCACATGAATAAGGAGAGAACCGTGAATCATTTACTGGAAAATTTTCAGATCGTACCTGAAGTTACCACAAAAAGTAAATTAAATTCTTCTTTCACGCATCTCCTTTTTTTTTCAAGGAAATCGTTATTAGGTTTAGGAAAAAACTTTTAAGGAAATCGCGGTTATTGTAATTGTAGTCTGGGAGAGTCTTGAAGTAGCGAATCCAGAATTCTTTACGTGGTTTGGTACTCAATGCGATGTAATTGATGAGCTAAATGAGAAAGTGGACGAAATTAATCAATCAGGACTAATCGATATGATGAGAGAGTACGCGACACTGATTGATGAACCAAGTAACCATGAGATAAGATCTTTCTTGTTGGAGACTTCTGCTGATTTAACAGCTTCTACTTGTAAGTCCCCTAAGAGAGAAAAAAAAGAGTGAAAAAAACCGAAAGAAACGGTATGGTTTGGTTATTGAATCCCTTCTTGTTCCTTGTTGCTGCGTAGCTTCTGGGCCAGAGGTGGTTACTAGAGTGGCTGAAGTGCCAAAAGAGGATCCTTCACAGCTTAGTTCTAGAGCTAAGAGTTCTAAAGAGAGGAAGCTGCGGAACCAGGTGCAGCTTCTGCTACAGGCACAAGAACAGCTAGCGTCTTCAGCTTCTCCCGGTAAATATATCTCTTCGTCTTCTTTTACATCTGCTTCTTGTTATGTGTGTTTTAAGACCTTGAAGCTTCGGTTGTTCTTGTTTGTGACTGTTATCTTTAAAGCTACAGAGACTACAGATAAACCATTTCTTTTGTTCCTTTTTGATCAAATCTGCTAACGACTCCCATCTTTTCTTGTTAAGTGGCGCCTGCTCCTGAATCCACAGCTTCTTCCTCTTGTAAGTCCCCTACGAGAGCAAAAAGAAAATTGAAAGAATCGGTTTGGTTCTTGGTTGATTATCTTGCTGGTGTTGTTGTTACTGTGTAGCTTCTAAGCCAGCGCTAGGTCCTAGCGTGTCTGGTTTAAAATTGGATTCTTCAGAGCTTGCTCCGATGGCTAAGACAGCTAAACAGATGCGAAATGAGAGACGAAAGGCGAAAAAGAAAGAGAAGAAACTGTTGAACCAAGTGGCAGAACAGCAGCAACAGCAAACGACTCTAGATTCTTCTCCCTGTAAATAAATCTTCTTCTCCTTTTTCTCCTGCTTCACATTTTGTGGTTTTATAATCTTGATGGTTCGGTTGTTCTTTTTTCCTGATTTTAAGCAATGGAGACAGCTCCAGAAGTGCAGAGACTTTCATCATCAACAATGTCTCAAAAAGAAGATGATGATGAGAAAATCTTGGAGGAGATTTCAAAGATAACACGCCAGCTTGAGAGTATTATGATACCTGTACTGAAACTATTGGAAAATGGAGCCGGACCTAGTCGCCAGAAACCAAGTGGTTCCACTGCAAAAACTGTTCCGAAACAACCATCAAGGGATCAAGGGAATGGTGAGCAGCAGCAAAGTGGAGTGACCGGTGACAAACAGCAAACAGAGAAAACGCAGGAACACGACCTACAGGACAAATAAATGCATATTACTCTCTTAATCTCCTCTGGCTAAGTACATTTTGCTTCTACACTATACATAAAAAAACAGCTAACGAGTATAATCTTTGAGGACTAGTTAATCATGCCTTTTTGTTGCTGAGATCTTCAGGCTTTTATTTGGTGGTCTTAAACCCTGAAACTGTGGAGAACAAGTATGATGAAATAAAGTTAGCGCAGAGCAGAGATGATGAAATCATAAGTTAACAAATATTCATCCTTTTATTTCAAGTCTCAAGAATTTCTGACGCTAAATACAACTATAACCGAAGACAACCGTTGTTGTAATGCTTATTCATCTGACTATAAGAGCAAAACAGAAGTACAGAATCCCAAAAGCTTCAAAGCAGTGATAATGGTTGTCTTATGAAGATAACTGTGGTCTGATGTGAAGGAACCATAAGTCCCAGAGTTTTATTCAGCCAGGCCTTCCAGCTCCCATGAGTCTTCCTGTTTGGTGTTGCCACCAATGGTGTGTCCTCAGAGCCTCCAAGGGTTTGAGTCTCTGATTTCTTAGACATTATAAAGTTTCTTGACCCCGCAGACCCGATTTTCCCCCATGGATTCAGCGCTGAGATAAACAAAATTAAAAGATTCAATCAAAACAAAGGATGGCATAACACTAAGAGCAACAAAGCAATTCATAGATCAAATGGGTGACCTGTGAAGGGACAATGAAGTACAAAATGAATGGCATTTGATCCGAGAACTGGAAGTCTCTCTTCACGGGCATAGCATTTGAGAGCATGATCTATAACATTGACTACAGTTTCATCTTCTTTAACAACAAAACGGATCGGTCCAGCACTTCCTAGGACATTGATGCTTACCAAAAACCTATTTGACTTCACCTTCTGGATTTTCTTCTGCTTGTTGTTGTACAGCAACATCTTTATAATTCAAGGGATGAAACTAGAAAGGAGAAATCGAAACAATAAACACCAAATGCAAAAAAACTAAGGAATCAGAAGAGACGAAACAAAAGAGTTCAAGGGTCGACGCCTATGCAGCGGTAGTGCCAGCCTTCCTTGCAAGACCCAAATGTGAAGGCAGATGCAGCAGAAACTCGGAGGAGAAAGCTCACCCTTGCAGTAGTGCAATGGGAGAGCATCAAATCTCTGCTTCGAAAAGTTGTTTCTATCATTCAAGACGCCTCAGAAAGCAATAAAATCTCCTACAACTGATCAACACGAAACGTATAGAGAGAATAAAGAACAGATTATCGACAAAAACGAGTATAAATCCAAAATCGAGGAAAATTTCACGAACCTGAATATGAAAACACGGACTCCGACCGAGTGATTTTCCGAACAAAAGTCGAATTGCAGAGTGTGCACGCTGGGAAATTGAAATTAGGTTAAAATGTTAGAAGATGTTAGGTAATTGATTGGTGAAGTTAAGGAATGTTTATATATGTAATTGAGAAGAGAATCTAGGTTTTGATGTAGAGAAATGGAGAGGAGAAGGTGAGAGTCGTTGACCCGATTCTTCATCCGCAAGCAAAGCAGACCCTTTCAGGCGCCGAAACCATCTCTGCTCTCTCCAAAAAAAAAACCTCATTATACTTTTTTTTTATTTCGTAACGTATGAATATTATATATATTAAAGGCCTAAAATGGGCCTTAGGCCCATTTATATTCAGCGTATTATTATCTTTTACAATTATAATTCACAAAATTAATAACTAAAATAAAATGATAATTTTGAAATATTAGTTTTTATTATTTTATAATGGAGATTAGATTATAATTAGTTTTTTTTAGCCCCGGTTAAACGAGTAGACAATAATATATTAATTAATTATAGGAAAATAATAAAATATTTAGTAGTCTTCGCTATGTTTAATTTTAATGAATAATTTGAGCAATTTGAGAACGTGATGAATAGTTGAGGAGAATAACCAAAGCACAATCCCTTTCCTTCGCTTCCTCTTCTTCTTCCTCGTTCTCTCCAAAATTTATTTCATCGATCTCGTCTTCGATTCTTCTCGTGAAATTCAATGGATCAGAAACCTCTTGGATTGCTCACAATTCACGTCAAAAGAGGTATTAATCTCGCCATTCGCGACGCTCGAAGCAGCGATCCTTACCTCGTTATCACCGTCGCTGATCAGGTTTCCCCTCTTTTCTCCTTCTCCCGCCATTAAAATTGCAACAGATTTTACAATAACCTTACTATATCTTCAATTCAAGTCGTTAATCTCTGATTTCACAATGGATCATTAGATATATATTGTTTCTCTGGTTACGAAATCAGATTCTTACATTTAGGTTTTGCGATTTGAATTTTGTTCTTAAGATCCCCTTTTCAAAATTCGTTGTTGTTCCAGACGTTGAAGACACGTGTGGTGAAGAAAAACTGCAATCCTGTATGGAATGAAGAGCATACTATTGCAATCAAAGATCCCAATGTCCCAATCAAATTGGTATAAAACAAAGAATTCCCCAACGTTTGATCTTCAAATTCGTTTCTCTCTGTTAATGTTTGTTGTGTTCTTTTGATTCAGCAAGTATATGATTGGGACAAATTCACTGGAGATGATAAAATGGGAGATGCAAACTTAGACATTCAACCATACTTAGAAGCTCTGAAAATGGGAATGGAGCTTTTAAGGTTACCTAATGGTTGCGCCATTAAAAGAGTTCAACCATCAAGACTCAATTGTTTATCAGATGAAAGTAGTATTGTGTGGAACAATGGTAAGATAACACAAGATATGATTCTTAGACTTAACAATGTTGAATGTGGAGAAATTGAGATTATGCTTGAATGGCATGAAGGTGCTGGTTGTAGAGGAATCACTAAAGGAGGTTCTTCTTCTTCTGGCTAATATATTTATATAATTTATGAATTTGCTGATTGATTGATCTCTGTTGTTGTTTTCATATGTATAAGTATATATGTTTCTTGATCACCCATTTTTTGAATGGTGATGGTTAAGTAACATTATAAAGTTTGAGACTTTGTTCTGTGTTTTTTCATCTGAGTTTCCTTTTGAATGTTGCAGATTCTGGTTTTGGTTTCTCTAATTTTGGTTTTTTTTATGTTGCAATTCGTTTTTTAATTTTTTTTTGTGGCACTTAGATAGATGATAATTTTAAAATTTTATATATAATGTTAATGATTATTTCTTTGTATTAGAAGATATGATTCTTAATTCTGAGATTTCAAAAAAATATATTTATTAATATAAGGAATTTGTATAGTTCGTTTTAGATTTTGAGAATTGGGCTTTGATCGTTTGTATTTTATACATATGTTGTTTGTTTATTAGCGGTTAGAGAAATACTTTTTTTTAAATAAAATATTATTTCTCATGAATTTCCATGGAATATTATTTTATAAAAGGTCCGTTTTTGTTCTATGCTAGTGAGATATCAGATATAGACGAAATAATCATATGAACAAATGATTCATCATTCTTGAAGATCAATGATAGGTTAATCTACAAAATTGCATTTTGTTATTGTTGATTTAATTAAATGTTTGACAATTTATTTTATGATATTAAATAATAAAATTAACGATTTTTAATAGTTAATGTATATTTTGAAGCAAGTTTATGTTTTTAACAATTCTGAAATGAAAATAAATTTTAATCTTTGTCGAAAGTGCAAAAAAAAAAACAAGTATTTTATACTCCAAAATTAAATATCAAAATTAAAATTACGTTCCATTATTCTTATCGATTAAACCGAAAATGGTGGAAATAATTTATTTATTCTTTTGTATGAACATAATAAATAAATCCAAGAAATCAACTAGAAGGTTCATTTAGTTTTGTCCATTCAATTCATTTATTTCTCAATTATTAATGCAATTGGGTCACCAATTTGAAACGCCACATATTCGTATCTAGTCCTCACAAATCACAAAATGCATTCAATGCATAATCTATTGAACAATCGTTTGTAAAAACGGATGCAATATCTTACGTTATAATATTAATTGGAATATGACCAATTTGAGCATTGTACTATTCCACCAATTGTTTACTATAAATAAAGTAGAATTATTCATAATTTTTGTCCCCTCAATTCATTTAATTTTAGCGTTTTTTAATTTCATTCCAATTATTTACTATAAATAATCAAGTAGAATTATTCATAGTTTTTGTCCCCTCAATTCATTTAATTTTAACTTTTTTTAATTTCATTCCAATTATTGAAGTAGTTGGGCAGCAATTGAAACGACACTTATTCGTATATTGTCCTCACAAATCACAAATATGTATTCAATGCATAATCTATGGGATACTAATTTTCCAAGAGGGATCAGATATTTTACTTTACATATTTATTGGAATATCACAATTTTACCCTTTCCACCACCTATTACTTATAATAATTAATGTGATATATTATTCTTATTTTCCCCCTAAAATATATAATTTATTATATATAATAGTGACATTCTTTTATGTCACTGTTGTAAAGTGGGATTTACTAGACACTAAGAGCAAGAGCAAGAACATTAAGGGGTTCTCATGGAGTCTCTCACTCTAAAAATAATAAAATAATAATTAAAAAATATGTTTTGTGAGAATTTTAGATGTTGAGTCTCTCAAATGAGAGACTCAAAAAAATATGGGAGAGACTCAATTAATAGGTGTTAGATAACTATTGGTTGAAAAAATAAAATATATTTATAAAATAATTCTAAATTAAAAAATAAATAAAATAATAATATTATAATAGATGAAAGATTAAATGAGAGTCTTACTGATGCATATGGTCTAATTTATAAAATAGTAAAATACCCTCACTCTAAAAATATGAATTTTATTTTATACTCCTTCCGTTTAAAAAAGAATGACTTTTTAATTTTTTTTTTTTGTCTCAAAATATTTGATTTTATACTGGGTATTTAATTTAAAATAATTGAGATGTTAAACATCTAGATTTCCAAAAAAGCAGCTGAAAAAAAATTGGTCTAATTATAGAATGATTGTAAGAGAGAATGTTATCTAGATTTTTCTACAAAAAAATTATGTAATATGTATTAAATGTTTCTTAATTTGTGTAAACATGTTAAAAAAAAATCAAACATTTAAAATCAAACACTAATTAGTGTATATATGAACTTTTCGAAATTCTTCATTATAAAATAGGGAACGATTATGCCCCCAATTTATGTAGAATTAATTAATAATCACTCTTTACTTAAAGAAAAAACATTATTCTTATATATTTCTTATTAAATTAAACAAAGGATAACACAACTGATACACTCATACACATACATATCTTGCATCATAAGAATACAATACATATGTAAAATCCACATTTATTCGATTAATATGATAATAATAAGGATCATGATTCATGATGATGATGATGAGATTGGATTAAGCTTTGATGACGTGGTGATCCATGTCAGCAACTAAACTCTTAACGAACTTCATGTAATTGCTAGGCTCAGGTGCGTCATCGTGACGTTTCTCCCAAACCAAAGTGATTTTACAAACACAGCCTTCATCACCCTTTGGAATAAACTGATAGCTGACGTCATACACCTTAAGTGCTTCCAACACATGACTTCCTTCAAGTCCTCTTAAAGTCAACGTCATATTCTCATCATCTACTTCTCTTTTCTCCTTGAACACCTCTTGCTTCCCCTCTTCATATATAAAAAACAATTAATTTATTATAACATATAATATAAAAATGAAATTATTTGGACCGACTCTACTTACCCCAAGTGTAGTTCCAGCTTCTGACAGAGCCGTGAGAGTCTGGTTGACCTTCGTGAACGTTGACTCCTTGAATATGGTGACCAATGGCGTCAGGGAAGATATGATTCTCTTTCTTCCATCTTTGGTAATGTTTCTCTGCTGATCCTTTTAATGGAACCTCTGTAACATATGTTCCTGAAGTCGCCATTGTTATTTTTTTAGAGCTTTTAGTGAGTATGTGTTTGTGTGTTTTGGTTTTGATGAAATGAGACTTGGTAGTTCTTGGTTTATATAGAGAACGTAACGCTAAAAAATGTGTTTGTGTATGTTTTTTTTTTTTTATGATTAATGTGTGATGGGTATTATTGGTAAATTAAATTTGGACCATACCTTTATTATATATATTAATTGGGGTAGTTGGCCCGACCATCCGCTCAAAAGATAAGAATTACACTGATTTTTGTTGTGTAATTTTGAATGATTGAGCAACGTGTTGCAATTTGATTTTTTTTTTTTTTAATTTGTGATAAATATATATTTTTATATATTTTTTTGTGATTGGACGATTACTTTTAAATCATCCTTTTTTCATAAAGAGTTTGGAGAAGATTGTTTGTACGTTTTTCACGTTTTGTCGGTATTTTTTAGTTAATGATATAATGACGCGTATAATTATTTTCTGATAAATTGTTTATTTTCTGATTTGATTTTAATGTAATTAATTAAGGGTAACAATTATTTTTTTTTTTTCGTTTCGTAAATTTTTGGAAAAAATTGTTGTTATGGAACTCATAAATTTAACTAACAAAGGTTTTAAATTTAAAATCTATTTAGGTTTCAGTGTTATCTCTTTCCTTTTTGAGCTAATAGTACTCCTAAATATAATCTGTTTTATATAACAGAAATAACTTAATTTTTTTATTTAATCACAATATGATTTGTTTTTCAGATATAAATTAAATATTTCCTTTAGTTTTTTATTAAAAAAAACTTGATTGATGAGCTATTTTGTATTTTTTTTTTCTTTAAATTATTGTACCATTCTTTGGATATGTATATAAGTAAATCTACTGAATTATCTCACTGACAACGATGGTTTTGCCTTTCATCTAATATCTACTATTTTAAGAATAAATATTTTACATGATTATAAAAACATTATATTATCTCCAATTACATACACCTATATATATAATCACTAATTTTATATTGCTAAGATTTTTATAAAGTAAAAAAAAAATCCAGATTCTACATTAATTAATCTTCCATTGATATTTCATGAGTTATTCTTTTCCAAACTTTTAAGGAATAAATTATCAAACACTTTACGAAAAAACATCAAACTATACTATTAAACAAGGTATGACATGCATACACATATTTCATGATGATGACCATAAACCATACAACATCAAAACATATATAAAAATACAAATCCAAACAGTAAAAACATATTATAAGAAATTAAAAACCCCACAAGACAGACAATTATTCACTTAAAAACAAAGCCCTTTTCACAAAGACAAAGCCACATGCATATATTATATATATAATTTGATGATATGATATGATAAAATTATATATATTAAGCTTTGAGGACATGATCGTCCATGTCAGCAGCAAGACTTTTAACGAACTTCATGTAGTTAATAGGCTCAGGGGAATCATCGTTACGCTTCTCCCAGATCATCGTCACTTTGCAGACACAACCTTCATCGGTCTTTTGAATAAACTGAAAGATGACGTCATAAACCTTAAGCTCATCCATGACGTGTCCCTCGAGTCCTCTGAATACAACTGCCATGTTTTCATCATCTATCTCTCTCCTCTCCTTGAACACCTCCGCCTTCCCATCTTCCATTTACACCATTAAACACCAAAATTTTAATAACCAATTTTTAATAATGTGGAAGTATAAATAAAAATTATGATATTTTAGATTTTAAAATTATTTCTTGTTGGTGGTGAAGAAATATCTTTGACTATTTATAAAAATAGTTTTTTTTTTAAGTTTAGAATTTTGATAATCTAGTTTTTTCATACAAAATTAATTTCAAACATAAAAATAAACTTTAAACGTGAAATTAAATAAAATTTTAATTTCAAAATTTTACCCAAAATTTTACCTAAATTTGGATTAATTACCACATAATTTCAAATTTAAATTTATATCAGATCACATGGTGAGCTAGTGGTAAATTTCATTTTTCTTCCATCATGACACTCGGTTTCAAACCATGTTGCTGCGGTTGTGCAGTTAATTAGCTATTGTGACAGTATTGTGATCCAAAATAGTTTAAAAAAAAAACTCCGGTCACTAGGGTTTAGAGTTTAAAAACTCCGATTATCAAAATTTCAAGTTTAAGAAACCATTTTGATAGTTGATAATTTTTTCCACCAAGCAAAAAATACCATAATCCGTATAAATATGAACTAATATAAAGAGAAGATGTGTGTGTATATATATGTATGTATGTATGTATAGATACCGCAGGTGTAGTTCCAGATTTTAACGGCGCCGTGAGCATCCCATTCACCGTCGTGAACGGTGACGCCTTGAATATGATGACCAATGGCGTCAGGGAAAAGATGATTCTCACTTCTCCATCTTTTGTAGTGTTTCTCTGCTGATCCTTTTAATGGAACCTCTGTCACATATGTTCCTGAAGTCGCCATTTTTAGTTTTAGTGAGTTCTAATGAAGTGTGTTTTTTTTT
>KE151134.1:531841-551558 GCA_000411095.1 Aethionema arabicum
ATTTTGGACTTTTCTTTGTTATGGATAAAAATTAGTTTTTTTTGTGTTATTTTCTTCAAGCGAATTATTTGATTTGTGACTTTCTTGAGCATAATTATTACTTAAAAAAGAAACAAGTGTCGTTAATGAATTTTAAATTTGGACGAAAAAAAAAAAGAAAAAGGAACAAGTGTAGTAGATATATATCATTATATTCTAATGATGGAGTTCCACTATGCATATAAATTAAATGTTCCTAGAATTATATGTTTTATATATATTACTTATGAGTTTTTAATAACGAATTATCAAATTTAAAATATAATATGGTTGACCAATATTATTTGTTGTGATTTTGTGAGCATTTTATTGAATAAAAAAGAAACACTTGCTTTTTTTGGTAATTGGAAAACAAATTATATAAATATATGTATATATATATACGAGTTCCACGCTACACTTATAAAATTGAGGGACGGACCTACTAAAAATAGGGGTCAATAAATTGTTTTTTTTATATGTTTAGTTTTGTAAAAAAAAAATTTAACTGGCCGAAAAAGAAAAAAAAATGTTTGAGGAGATCCATGTGTTTTTTTTTTACTTTTGTAAAAAAGTAGGGTTCATGATTGAAAGATATTTTGTTTATGAGATTCATAACTACAAAAATATTTTTTCGTTTGAAAAAGTCTATGACTAAAGAAAAAATAAGTTTGAAGGAGCCATAACTAATTTTTTTTGTTTTTACCCAAAGGTCCACTGATAAAATTGTTATATTTTAATATCGAGTAATCAATATAAATTCATCTGTACATATATATATATATATATAGTGTCTTTAATTAATGCAAATAATATAATATTCGATTATGTAAAACATCTAACTCTATAGAAATATAAGGAATTCATCAGAATAATTTTATGACCATCTATATTTTATTCATTTAAATAGTTTTTGGCCTAGGGAAAAAAATAGTTTTTAGCCTTTAAATTTCAAATGTTATAGCAAAAACAAATATACTTTTTTTTCCAAAAAACAAATATACTTTATCCTATATTATCGTTGTATCTCAAAATATAAATTAGCTGGAAATATTTTACATATATAATTTTTTAATGGAAGCAGGTAGCCATCGTTTTCACTTTTAAAAATATAAATCTGCCTGAAAACCTGATTGAAAATGATTGTTCCTTTTTAATCAATTGTTTAAACTGTGTTTATGAGGACCATTAGTATTATTAAAATTTTATATTCTTAATTCTTCCATTTTCTTTTAACTCCCATCTTGTATTAATATTAAACAAGGTTACAAACGTACTTTTAGTGATATAATTAATTATCATGTATTATACAAGTTCACAGTTGATTTTTTATGGATAGACTTTTTTATTTGACTAGTAAATATTATGTACATTGAATTCGTATTATAATTTTTTTTCTATGGTTAACATGTTTGCATATTTATTGCACCGGTTTATATTAAAATATGTATATATTTATGGTTGATTTTTTATAATAACAAATGGGCTGCCATCGCCCATTAATATTCTTTTTTTAAGGAGATTGCCTGTTATTTAATGATTTGATCTTCTATATAATTTAATACTAATATTTTATTTTTAAGAAACTTCTTTGTTCGTTCGTTTTTCATGCTTTTGCTGTCTTTATCAATCAAATTGGAAAAAAATAATAATAATTAGATAAATCTTTAAATATGTGAATTACGATGTGCACAATTCGATAACGCATATCTTGGCGAACGTGTCATTCTCCAACCACATAATCATTCAATATTTATTATTATTAAATTGAAGCGGGTTGTATGTTTAGGTATAAACTAACAATATATCTAAATATCTAAATATACGAATATATCTGAATATACTTGTATAAAATTGAATACTGAAACTATAAATAATTGAATAAATTAAAATTTAATAATATATATATATATATATATATATATATATTTGCAAATTGAAATGTTCGTTTTTTTCTTGTAACAATATTTACAATGTTTTAAAAAAAAAATCTAAATATCTTTATTAGTTCATATTAATATAGTAATTATTTATAAAATGGAAGTGATCCAAGCCCAGCCCATTTACAGATACGTTTTCAGGAATTGGGCTAGGCCTTGAAAGTTTAGAGATAATGGGCTTTTAAGTTTATTTATTGGACATTAATTAATTTTAATTGGGTCATGAGAAACACTTTTTTTTTTTAACTTAAAAAACACATTTAAAGATCATGGGGAGGAATGAAAAAGAAAATAGCGAAGAGAAGAGATGCTTGCGAAGCAAAAGACAGTTACAAAACAAATGCTCTCCGAGCTATTACGAGCAAGCTCTTCAAAGCCAAAACAGCTTAAGAAGATTCATGCGGTTGTTTTAACTTCAGGTTTCTATGTTAAGAACAGCCTCTTAACCCAGCTGTTGGAGAATTTCGTACTTTTGGGCGATATGTGTTACGCGCGCCAGGTGTTCGACGAAATGCATAAGCCTAGGATCTTCCTTTGGAACACCCTTTTCAAAGGGTACGTTAAAAACCAGCTCCCTCTTGAAACTGTCTTGCTTTATAAGAAAATGCGTGATCTTAGTGTCCGTCCTGATGAGTTTACTTACCCGTTTGTCGTGAAGGCGATCTCCGAGCTGGGGGTTTTGCCCTGTGGCTTTGCTATCCATGCCCATGTGGTGAAAATTGGATTTGAGTGTTTGGGGATAGTTGGAACTGAGTTGTTTATGATGTACATGAAGTTTGGTGAGCTGAACTCCGCTGAGTTCTTGTTTGAGTCTATGCAAGTTAAAGATTTAGTGGCTTGGAATGCGTTTATTGCAGTTTGTGTCCAAACGGGGAATTCTGCTATAGCTCTTGAGTATTACAAGAAAATGTGTGCGGATGCAGTTCAATTAGATTCTTTCACAGTTGTGAGTATGCTGTCTGCTTGTGGTCAGCTAGGCTCTTTGGAGTTGGGGAACGATATTTACGATCAGGCGAGGAAAGAAGAAATTGATTGTAACATAATAGTAGAAAATGCAAGGCTTGATATGTACTTAAAGTGCGGTAGCACTGAAGCTGCGAAGGTATTATTTGACGAAATGAAACATAGAAACGTTGTTTCATGGAGTACAATGATTGTAGGATCTGCAATGAATGGGAACAGTGAAGAAGCCTTAGCATTGTTCACTAGGATGCAGAATGAGGGACTAAGACCAAACTACGTCACATTTCTTGGAGTCCTATCTGCTTGTAGCCACGCTGGACTTTTAAATGAAGGGAAAAGGTATTTCAATCTCATGGTTAGATCGAATGATAAGAATCTTCACCCGAGAAAAGAACATTATGCTTGTATGGTTGATCTATTGGGACGCTCTGGGAATTTGGAGGAGGCTTATGAGTTTATCAACAAGATGCCGCAGGAACCAGATGCGGGTATCTGGGGAGCTTTGTTGGGTGCTTGTGCCATTCATAATGATATGGAATTGGGACAGAAAGTAGCAGACTTTCTGGTAGAAACTGCTCCTGACATTGGTTCTTACCATGTGCTATTGTCTAATATATATGCAGCTGCTGGTAAATGGGACTGTGTTGATAAAGTGAGATGTAGAATGAGAAAACTCGGTACTAGAAAGGTCTCTGCTTATAGTTCAGTTGAATTTAACGGTCAAATCTATGTTTTCCATAGAGGAGACAAATCACATCCACAATCAAAGGAGATATATATGAAATTGGACGAAATCTTGAAGAAGATAAGGAACATGGGGTATGTTCCTGATACAGGTTCGGTGTTTCATGACGTGGAAATGGAGGAAAAGGAATCTTCTCTCAGCCATCACAGTGAAAAGCTTGCGATTGCGTTTGGACTCATTAATCTGAGCGTTGAACATCCTATACGGGTTATGAAGAATCTGAGAACCTGTGATGATTGCCATGTTTTCTTCAAGTTTGTCTCCAAGCTTACTTCAAGAGACATCATCATGAGAGACAAGAACAGATTTCACCACTTCAAAAATGGTATTTGCTCTTGTAGAGATTTCTGGTGACTTCAAGTATTTGATGTTCAACTAGCTAAATATGGAGATGTGAAAAAAGCATATCCGAGATCTAATTCCACGGATTTGGCTCTATCTGATGATATACCAAGTTCTGGACCCCCCACGTGGCACCAAATCGTGAAGGTTTTGTGTCATCTTGTGCAGAAGTAAGATGCATAAAATGGAGTCACTCCTGATTAAGGTAAATACACACTACGTCATTTTCTACGTATTTAAAACCCCATACTCTTTATGCTTATCAGATCTTAAATCAATCACTGAGTGATGTATTATCTTTGCGTGTTTCACGTTTTTACCCTTTAATTGATTTATACATGCCATAATCTCTGGTGAATTAAGCTGAAATTGAACTACTTTCATACTTTTGTTTACAGGAGATAAAGAAAGGTCAAATTTATGAAACTTTTGCTATCAAAGTCGGTCCATACATTGGTAGATTATACACTGATCAAAGCTGAATTTACCTTTCTTCCTGGTTTATCTTTGAAAATCAGGGACATGAAATAAGCAAAGAAAGAAAAAAGCTCTTAGCAAATGAAAGACAGAACAAGAAGACATAGAAACATAGAGAAATGGAGACAAAACAGAGAAGAGGGAACAGAGAAAAATCTATCATCAAGACATGTGAAGCAAAAAAAGCTCAAAAACAACGGTTATTTTTCAATTTAGCAAAACTAAGGTAATTCGCCATTAAAAGCTACTTACTTTAATTAGTAAAAATACACTTTGTACACTACATAGTACATAGTCTTGGTTTCTACTCTTTTTCTTTCTCTTTCTTCTCTCAGAAAACATAAATTCGAATATATATTATTTCCGGGGGACAACGGCTATTAATACTGAACTGTCCACTGCACCATCTCCAAGCAACATCACACAATTTATATATATAAAAAAAAATCAAAGTAATTGAAATTTGTTTTTCAAAATTTAAAGCAGAGAGAATAATCAAAAAGCATTTCTAGGGTTAGATAAAAAAGAAATAAGTTTTTGAGTAGTACAGTTAACATATATGAGAAGGTTCTCCCAGGAATCAAGGGTCAAGATCGTTTGATAAGACCCATAAGATAAAATAAATTCTATCTTTTTCTTAATCTCATAAAATAACAAATCTTTTCTTCTTCTTCATCTTCTATTTCTTTCTTTTATTCAGACAAAGCTGCTTCTAACTTAGACTTCACTCAAACAAAAATAAACTTTTTGTCTTTTGGGTTTATGTTTTTTTCTCTACTCAAAGTTCTCACTTTTTCTGTTCTTTTGATTATTATTATTTATTAAATTAAACCCTAAAAAAACCCTTTTTTCTCATCTGTTTTATTTGAATCCAAAACCTACTCTGCATTTTCAGACATTTACATAAAGGAAATAAATTTCAGTCAAAAGAGCAGAGAGAAAAGAGATACTTTGTCTCACTTATCTCATGAGCTTCTCAAAAACTCAATAAAAAGTACTCTCATTACCCAAAATCGCCATGGGAGCTTGTGTAGGTAAAGAACAAGAGAGAGGGATAGTATCAAGAACAAGAACAAGAAGACGACGAGCCACCACAAAAACCGCCACCGTGGCTAAAACGGCGCCGGCGACGGTCTTGTTCTTATGGGGAATCTTGATGTTTGCTCAGTTTGGTTTATCTACATCAACATCAAGAAAAACAGAGATTTTTCACGAAACGACGTCGTTTCAAGCACCAAAAGCTTCTTCACTGTCGTTCACGGGTTTACATAGAGAAGAAGAAAACAGAGATTATGACGTTTTTAAAGACGACAAGAGATTAGTTCACACAGGTCCAAATCCATTACATAACTGAAAAAAAATCTCTCTCGAAATTGTGTGAAAATAACCTTTATTATGCTTTCGTAGATTCTCATGTTTTTTTTGTTTTAAATTTCAATTTTTTTTAGTTTTGTTAGAGATTTGATCATTGTTCTTAGCTTTTTAATCTCTAAAGGCTAAGATTTAATGCTCTTATTTCTCCTTCTTTAGCTCTTAATTGCTTCAATGGCGACTATATGATACTATAATGAAGCTTCCTTTACTGTTTTCTATGCAAATCAATCCAAAAAGTATTTAATTTTTTTTGCTTAATTTATAGTAATAGCTACTTTTAAGAACAAATTAAAAAAATAAATTAATATTGTTGAAGATTCGTTGCATGGATTTCTTCGAAGATCATGTTCTATGCAGAAAAAGAAGGTTGTCTTTTTGTGATAAAGTGATTAATTAATGCTTAATTTGTAATAATTAATCATTTTTTTGTCCAAGCTCGTAAAATATTGAATTGAGTGTATTAATTAATTTTGGTTATTTTTCAGTATATATATTTAATTTAAAATTGTGATGGAAGCTTTGACTGCACCTTCGTGCCTGAAAATGCGAGATTCAAAGACTTTGAAATTTGGTGAAACTCATGTTTATTTAATTATTAAATTTTAGTATAATTATCCCTATAATTTGTTTTTATTTTCTATTATATGGAATATTTAAAAATGATTATTAATGACAGGCTATGAATAAAATTAGGTGGAGCATTAATTAGTGAATATATATAGATGCAAAATTTGAAATTATATGCCTCTTTTTTTTTGTGTACTATGTTTTAAATTGAAACAGAAGAAAATCTCTAACGTATGTAGATAATTATAAAGTACAAAACTAATGATGTATATTCAGTAGTCGGTACAAATTCTAATAATATGATAGAAATTCATAATTACTTATACGGAACTTCAATTACATTTTCTTTTTCTTTTTGTAATATATATGTAAGGAAATTGTGTTTTTTATATATATAACACGTTATTGTTATACATGTTTATTTTAAAAATGTAATTCAGCATCCACTATTAAAAAAAAACTTATGGTTAAAAAAAGATAAATATCTTATAAGAAAGAAAACAAAATTAAAGTAGCTATTAATTGTGACGTGGGCAACAGTTAATATGTATAACAATAATTTATTGATTGTTCCTAGTTTAAATTTCTATTTATTTTATTTAAAATAATTGTATTTATTAGTAGTTGTTGTTTTCAACTTATTGCATACGGTTCTCGCGATGGGGATGCCTGTCCCCATGAACCTCTCTCTCTATATATGTTTTCTCACAATTTGAGAAAATTAATTACATTCAAACATATTTAATGTTCTTTTAACTATCATTTAATTACTAGTACTAATTAATAATTCACTCACGGATTAATAGTACTAATTATGGAGTTTTTAAGAGCAATCAGATTAATTAGATGATAAATTGTGTTGGGACAAAAAGATGGATAATATTGACTAAACAAAAAACATTGAATATTGTTAAACCATTTTACACATTTTATGATAAATCTAAATGTAACAACTACACTTATATAAAGTATAAACTATTAAATTATGAATTCCAAAAAAAAATATTATATTGGACTTAGCCTCCATTTTTCTTGAATAATTTATATACTTTGTTTTGAAATAATAAACACTTGTGATCTGTCATCTGTGTACATACAAATAAAATTCATATATTATATTTTTAAAATACTATGTTTTGCCATACCCCGGCGGTGAGTATATAAAATAAAATTTGGTATATATATATTGTAAAAAAATAATGTATATATTTTGGGTTGAAATGGTTAAAAAGAGGAATATATTATGTATCGATGGAGAGAGAGAGAGAAGGAGTTGTTGGATGTGGAATGAATGTTTGGCACAGTAGCAGCCATAAATGGAGAGATTTAAGGAGCTCTACTCAATTTTTTCAACTACCCCTTCCTCTCTCTCTCTATATATACACTATACAGTATTTTCATTTTTTTTGCTTTCCTTATTTTTAAATCCAGAATTTAGAAATATATTTTAAAAAAAAAATTCCAGAATCCAAAAGTTAGAATACATTGATGTTGTGGAGTTGATTTTAATTAACAAAAAAAAATTGAAAACCATAAAACTTATGGTTTCAATTTCTTAGACGCGGTAAAATAAAGTTATTTGTTAAATTGTAGGCCCAATATATATAGATAGTGGGCTCAATATAGGCCCAATATAGTAAATTGTTAGTCCACTTTAATTATTGTAGAGAGGCCCTTTAAATGAGAAGATAATTGATCAGCCCACGCGCTTGAGGAATATTCGCTCGACGCGCGAAGAGTGCGCGTAGTTGTTGCGTAAAATAACTTTTTTTTTTGGTTTCTAGTAAATGAATTTAGGTTGTTTTTTTTTTGTCGTAGATTTAGGTTGTTAAATATTATGGTCTGACCGATTGTTGTAAATTAAATTGTAATCAGTAATGGCATAATATGATAATAATATTGATACTGAATTCTTGTCACTAATTTAATATAATTAATATTATTCGTAAGAATTGTACTATAATAAAATGTCTATAATATAAAATCTTATAGAGAGAATCGTTTTGAACGTTATGTTTATTTCCTCAGATTTTATTTTGAGGTTCTTGTAAACTAGAAAACCATTTATTATATATGAATAGCAAAATTAATCGTAGTTTTTGAACAATCGCATTTTAATATATACATTTATATACTTGTATAAAAGCTAATATTTTTCTCAATTTTTATAAATGATTTCAGTCACCAAAACTAAATTAAAATATCTTTTTTGTATGTGTTATAAAATCATACTTTAATTTATCACACCTAGTTTTTGCTTTATTGTTTTGTTTATATATATTGTATGTGTGTTATGAATCTCTATTTTTATTGAGAATCCAATTCAAAATTATATTGATATACATTGAGAGTGTTAGCTCTTGTTAACTAATGCACTAATTGTTAGATATATATATATATATATATGGTAGTGCATATATATACATAATATATATATATATAAAGATTAAGTTTACCTATAAAAAGGGTAGGGCAAAACCTCAAAAGGAACAGTATGCCCAAAAATTAATATTTATTGGCTATTTGCCTTAACTTTTTTTCACTTTGCTTTTGTTAACTTTTGATAACTCTCTTGCATTGCAAGTAAACCTCTGCTCATCATTTCTCCACACAAACAGCACTGAAACTCAAGCAGCATTTAGGCCTTTTTAATAAATATAAAAGCTTTAGTTTTCTTTGTAGCATCATCAACCATGGCTTTCATCTCTAACAACAACAATAATAACAACCCTTTGCTTCTCATGACTTCTTCTCAATCTCACCATCATCTTCTACCACATTGTACCTCATCATCTAAACCCTAATTTAACCCTAATCTTTTTTTTTGTTAATTCATACTATATATTTCCTTTTTTTTGTTTTCATGATTTCATCAGGCAAATCATCATCAGGGAGTTCAAGGTGGAATCCGACGCCGGAGCAGATTACGATGCTTGAAGAGGTTTACAAAAGTGGAACAAGGACGCCGACGACTGAACAGATCCAGGAGATTGCAATCAAGCTTCGTAAGTTTGGTAAAATTGAAGGGAAAAACGTTTTCTATTGGTTTCAAAACCATAAAGCTAGAGAAAGACAAAAACGACGTCGTCCTGATTTAGATGATCATCATACTCTTAACCTTCGTCAACACCTCAACATTTCTTCCTCAGGTTATTTTCAATTTTTTTTTAATGTGAATTTTGTAGTTTATGAAGTAATTAAGATGACGTGGCAAAATTACAGGTGGTCATCGACGACTTGATCACACAAAAATCAGCCCATCTTTTCCACAGCAACAACAGGTCTTTATTTACTTATTTATTTTATTTTATTTATGAATTTATATAACGTTAAAATCAAAAGAAATGTGTATATAAATATACATATGTGTGGTAAGTTGGGGTAGACAAGTAAAGGATACAGTGAGTTGCAAGATTAGCTTTTTTCATGATATGTTGGAAACAATATGGAAAATTAAGGAAACATAACTTTTTTTTTTAAACAAAAAAAACAATACGGTAAAAATATTTATACAAAAGGCTGCAAATTAATATATTTACTCATGACAAAAAAAAAATACATATATATTTACTCTTTTTTTTAATTTGTCATAAGATGGAATTAGCTCCAGAGAGTTACACTAAAGACAATATCGAAGATCATGGGACGACAAAAGAATCTGAGACGAAATCGGAGGATAGAAAAGACGCCACGTGGATGAATCTCATCCACCCAATTAACAGTGAAGATTGTGATCTGATCATCACTTCGTTAGAAGAGAAGAGAGAGATTCGAACATTAGATCTATTTCCGGTTAAGGAAAACCAGGAGAAAACCGGTGGTTTAGAATTAATAGAGGAATCAAACCATTCGCGCTGCAACTACTGTTACTACTACGAGTTCATACCTCTGAAGAAATGAAGGCAAAAGCCATGTGAGAGTTCATAAATAAGTGATGTAGAGAGGTTGAAGATAAAGACGTGTAGTAAATGAGATTACCCGAAAGTGAAGTTGGACCATGTTGGTAAACTCTATACATATGTGTGTGTCTGAAAGTGAAAGCTTTCTCGATAGTTCGTTGTCTGTGTAAGGAATTAAAATAGATGTTTGTGTTGTTTTCTTATTAAATGATGTTCTTTCTTCACATGCTTCTTCTTCACCTTCTTCCTCTGTAGATTATATGTGAAATAGACACATTCGATGCTGACATGGCACTGTGTTTAGAATCACAGTAGCTAAACAGAACCTGACATTGGAGAGATGAAGACAAAAGATCTTTTAATGTCTGCCCATAAAACACAGAGATTTGATCAACCACCCATAGATCTTTGAATTCAATTCTACAAAGGCACAGAAATCAGTTCATCAAAAGGCAAAATCCTGAGAGAAAAAGCCTACAAGAAACAGAGCATTGACCTAAGAAACATGAACACTCTTTAGGATGAAGAAAGAGTAACTAAAGACAACTACACAAAGCATTCAACACTTGGGGAAGTTAGAAGCAGAGGACCATAACTCTTTAATTGACTCTAATGGCTATTGTTTCTGCACCTAAGAGATCTGCTCCCACGTTTTTTTCTTTCCTGGTACGACTAGAATAGGACAAAGATAGTTTTGTCCCATTCCTTCAATCACATTAATCATCACATACTCACTCACACCAGTTCAAATCAGAAATTAAACTTGACAAAAGGCTGTATTCAATGTTCCTTTATTCCTCAATCACTTCTTCTACTACCCCTAGCTGTTTGTGGTCCTAAGTTCTTCTCATGAATCTCTAATCACTGTGATTTCAAATGTTTTTAACAGCTATAATCACAGAAACATTAAGTAATACACTGTCACACTTTGGTGTTCAAAGTTACCACAAAAGGTCATAGACATTTCTGAAAGACAGATATTTGAAAACAGCACCCCCAAAGTTTTTTCCATGAACTGGTTTGAATCAAGGAGCATAGAGAGGCTCCGGCATTTTTTCTCGTTGTATCCTACCAAATAAAGGAATCGTTAACATGCTATAGCTAAAGAACGAGGAACAGATTCACTTTTGTAAGAGACTTTGATTAATTTTGATATGATGAATGGATGGAACATAGGTTAATAAAAACTTACCAGTTGTCTGCTGCCCATTTACATCCATCAGATTCCACCACATGTAAACTATAGGCATGTCTTGACTTGAGGGAAAGATTCTCGAAACTGAATCATAAGATTCCATTGAACACATATGATAACATGAGTTTAGAGATCAGCCAATTCTAAACCATAAACAAGATCCTTCAGGTTAAGATGAAATATACCTTTGATGGATCAGGTCACCATGAATGAGAATCAATGACCCCGCTTTCATTTCAATAGGCACAAAATCTTTCTGATCGTAAGATGGGGATGGTTGATCAAAGGTTACACCATTTTCACCTCGAATAAACCTTCGAACCAGACCATCTGAAACAAAGTAGGTTTAATCAAGCTGAAAAAAATTGCAAAGACCACAAGTAATAGAGGTAAACCCACTCTTGTGAGATCCTGGAATTGCCCAAAGGCAACCATTAACTTTCGTAGAATCTTCTAAAGCCAACCAGAGACCAGTACAGCTCCGTGGATCAGTGTACACAAAGGAATTATCTTGGTGCGGTACAACTTCGCCTCCAATTCCAGGTTGCTAGAAAAATCAATTGCCCAAATCACAAAATAATATAGTTAAAGGACTCCCACAAAGTACAAAACCAGCCTAAAGATCACAAAATAATATTAGTTAAAGGACTCCCACAAAGTAGAAAATTAGCCTAAAGATCAAACCAGGTCTATTAAGCAGCAGAGGTAACAATTCTATTTGGACTGAAGATGTTATTAGATGGGCAAATTTTGATATACTTACAGGTATAAATTTATGTGATTCACTTGTCGAACACTAGCATATTCTATGAGAACCTTAGTTCCAAAAATTTTCACAGAGCTCAACATACAGTGCAAACGAATAGAATTCAGCAGCCAAAGGTTTCCATCGGTCCTAACTTGTAACACATTAAAAAAAAAATAGGCAAAAAATGTAGAATAAAATAAAACTACCTTGAAAATGTACATAGACTGCATGATGACTGGCCTCTTGTAGCCTAAGGATGATATCATACTTGAAAACTGCGGTGAATATGTGAATTCCTTATATACCGGGTCAAGTTCATGCAATGCTGCATCAAACATTAAAATTTGGTGATCCATGTTTTCTCTACCCAATACCAAATAAGAACAACAAAGCTATAAACATATTACCATGCCCAACTTTGTTTATAGAAAGCTCTTTTGGTTGCTTCAGTTTCCCTTCATCATCAAAAGCTTTTTCTGAGATGCAAACGTAAGAGTCTCAAGAGTCAAAAAACAGATAAAAGCTGGATTATAACAAGAGTAAAAGACAAGATCATAAACGATCAATCGAGGATATGTGATTCTGGAAATTTATGTCAAAATTAAAGTTATTATCCAGGATTAACCATAGTTCCCGTACATCTGCATCAATCTAGAAATATTCATACTTCTACAAATACTTTTATTCACAAACAGAGCACTTGCAGTATTACATATATACAACAACATAAATTTGCCAAGAATATATCCAGGAACATGAAAAACCAAACGATAATTCAGACTAAGTAAATTGAAGATTATAAATGATAGGATACCTTCAAAGAAGTAGGAGATTTTTGTAGCGCTGTCAAAGAAGTAATTATCGGTCGTGTGTTTCTACAAGAAGAAGTAGAATAACAAAATTAGCATCCGATAAATAAGTCTTTGAATCTAGTATTATACCCAAAATTAACATATGAAACCTGATTTCTAGTTGAGAAAATAGAGGAGACGGAACAATCAAATTGATTGAGCAACTCATCCATCCTCTTCCTCAAACCTCCAATTTCATCCTCACTCGCGAAAGATTCGATTACCAAATACCCTGTTAGATTAGTCACTCATCATCAAATCCAGATATGTATCGTGATTCAATTCTCGGAAATTTTATACAGACCCTGAGAATGGAAAAACTCGAGCTGATCTGGAGTTAGACTTCCGGTGATTCCCATGACGCGGTGGTTCGGTTCGCTACCGTAAGAAGACAGATTTCGCCGGGAATACTCGTTGCAGCACCGCCTTCAATAGTTTCGTGATTTTATACTTCAAATCCTTATGTCAACAATTTATCTGTTTTGAAGCGATATTGTTTGACTTTGACTTACCCGGTGAGATTTGAGAGCGTATTCTCACGCGCTGATGTTGCGCGTGAGTAAGTTTTTTTCTGTTAGATTTGTTTCGTTAATGTGTCATTCGTAACATATTATTCAACTGTCAATAATCATAAGAAATTAATAACTAATACAAGGAATTTAAATTTAAATCAAAGAACAAATAAATATAATGAAAAAATTAAATTAATCAATCGACATTGAAAATTACTCTCTGAGATGAATCACAAGAATATAAATGTAAAAAATATTTCAAAGAATTTAAAAAACCAATAAAAAAGAAAAGAAAAGACAATGGTTGAGATCAATGTACAAAACTTTCGGGGCAGCTTCTCCTCCTATCTGTGTCTACATGTCTCCTGTGCGACCCCTAACACAAAAAAAAAAAAAACTAAGTCTGCGTTTACAAAATGTACAAAACGCAAACGCTTCAAACTCCTGAACACAAGAAAAAACACCATCCAAACGCTGTCCTATTCTTTACCCAGCAGCAGCAAGGATTGAGCTAAACCTCAGTTCCTCTTCTGTTAGATTCATCAGCTTCAATGTGTCAAACTATCAAACAATGTTGTAAAATGTTTCTCCCCGGAGAAGGAACTAGCCGCGGCGGGGCAAAACAAAGAACCTTCAAATCCTATCCCCAACTTTTATGTTCCCTCTCTAACACATCGAACTCCTCCCGAACACTCTCGGCAAGCGAGTCCGCGCTTGTTCGAACAATGAAGGGAGAAGATTTGAAAGAATTACAAAATAGGGATTGAAAAGAACCAATGGTGGGGGTTAGCATACAGCCTTGGGAAGGGGAATATATAAAGTGTGTGTTTTCAGGTGGTCAAAGCTGGTTTAGAATCTGTGGTTGTTTTGTTTCTACGGCACATACAGTCAGGGCAAGGGAAAGTGTAAATAGAGTCATTAGGTCGTTTCAGCTCAAACCCCTTGGAGTCACTATGGGATCTCATGCTTAGCATCTGACGTTTAAAACTTCGCCATCTGCAGGAAAAACGAAAACATCGTTTGAGCAACGTTTACTCAAATGTAAACCCACAAAAGTTTCAGGCATAAGCTGTGTAACACGGTGACAGTAGGATAACTGTAAAAGCAAATGTAGATCCTGACCACAATCTAGATAGTAATGATTTGAATCATGTCTAGTTTTGACAGCTTAATACTTGTACCAATCATATACCAGATATTGCAAACGTTGAGCTAGGGCAAGTTCTATGGAGAGTGTGCGGAGAGTGTAAGAAGTGAGTACCCGATGTTGGGATTGTCGAAGAGGATTGCTAACTTTCGCTTGTCCGGTCGAATGGTCTTAGAATGTCCTCCATACAAATATCTCCGATGACCCATGAGGAAATGAGGAAAGTTTCCACCTTGAGTAGTCACAAAAACCTCACTGTGCAGACACACGGTGTAATCTATGGCAGCCATTCTGGAAGAGAAGTTCTAAACACAGAGTTCCAAGTCAGAAAAATAAAACTCTACTCTGGAACAAAAAGCTAATGATCGTGTACACAGACCGAATATGGAGCAAGTTCCTCCTCTGATGCAAGCATCTCCTTAGTTTGTAAATTTGGGAACATCTCCAGTAGCGGGGCCATAGTTCTATTCGCATTATATATCTGACCAGATGCAAGGTAGATATATGTGCTTTTGTTGAAGCCCATTCCTCTAAGCATTAAACCCACCTGAACAGAATAAGTAACACTAAGTTACACAATTGCTCACAAGGGTCTGCAAAGTGTTCTGATAATTGAACTCCACATATATGGATGAACTGACGAATATAACTGGGAATGCTAATATATTGTGTATTAGTAGAGTGATGTCTAGAATCGAACAGATTTATGAGTACCTCTAAAGGAGTTAATGGGCATTTCCCATTGAGCCTGATAGCACCAGGTCTTATAACACGGCCTGGTTTTGTGAACTTCCCTTTCCATCCTCGTTCTCTTGCTGCAATCATATCTTGTTTTTCTTGCTTGCCACCATCAAACACACAACAGGAGAAAGCCACCATATCCTGAAATATATTAGTATAGCTTAATTACATCTTTCACCTCAGACACACATTCAAGAATATACAGCCAGATAAAAGACCAGTAGCCGATCCTGAGATGTCTCTCCTTTACAAGGAAAGAACGAACCTCTTCAAAACGCAAATGTACAGAAACGTACTTCCCACCATGGTTTGCACTTTGCTCCTTCATTCTCTTCACCAGTGTGTCTCCTAGGGTCAGTATAGGTTTTGAAAACTTCAGAGCTTCGTAATTTGCCAAGCATCGTAGTCTCTGGACAGCTTGGGGAGCATCAAACGAGAGTCTATTTGCAAATGGGGATATTCTTATAACCCTGTGCCATTCATATACAGCAAATTCTTCAATAACAAATGCTAAATAGGCCCAAAAAATCTAATATGCTAAAATAAGTAGTTCTACTATCCTCTTATAAAAAAGGTGTAACCACATCTATCACGTGAAAGCAATTGTGTTTAGAACAAGCTGTAACTTACTTTTCCTCGAGTAGCTTTGGCAGAATGAAGTCCCGATAATATTGGATAGGTGACCAGGCTTTAACTCGGAAGTTGTAGACATTTGTCATGTTATTGTCAAAACGCTCCATTAAATATTCAGGAATTGTATCAACCACTCGCACATCATTTGCTAAGGCACTGACAAAGTATTCTTCATCATAGATGTCCCCAAATTTACTGAAAGAAAATCCTCTCTGTCAAAGTACTCGACAAAAGATGGTTTCACTTGACAAATAACATCAGGAAAGAATCTAAAACCTTGGATCTCTCCATATGCTGTGATAGTGAAAGTTGGGGATTAGTAGAGTTGCATTAAGATAGCCTGCCACAGCAACTGCATTGCATATCTAAGCATAACATAGTAGAGACCAGTCAATAGCTTTGACACAAACGAGGCTGAAACACGTACATTTCATGTATTATGAAAACACCAGAAGACCTACCGATGTTCGCTGCTGATTCAAGCCTCCGTTTGCCTCAACATATATGTAACCATTTGACTCGGGCAATTCTACAATTACAAATATAAAAAGCAAGTGCTTATAAACGATGCAACTTGTTGCATATAATAAGCATAATTCTGACCAATTACAAAACTATGCAATACCTCCAGTTGACTTGTTCACGTACGGCTTCCATTCCCCACCTTTATAAGAATGTTTCCAAATAGTTGTTATCTGAGATGAAAGCAATTCCATTTACGAGATGTGAACAAAGAAGCTACCTATATTAATATTCTCTACACAGCACAAACTGTATGATATTTCGGAAAAAATAGCTATTAATGAAGGTATTCGTTCACCAAATCTCCCAATCTAACTGGTCCAATATCCCATCATGAAAGTTTCAAGGGCACGAGATAAGACCAAGAGGGTCATATACATCTAGGGCAAACCTCTGACCATTCTAACTGATAATACTCTTTCTCTCAATGTGTCTTTCAGCCATAAGAGCTAAAACTGGATGAAACAGTGTTTTTTTCAATCTAAAGTCTCGAGACTGATATATAAACTAAAAGCTTACCATCATTACAGCTCAATTTTATCACCGTGGATTCCTCTAAAGAAAATTCAATCACGAAACCCTATTAGTTAATTCTTTAATCGAACTAATTATCCCCTAATCAATGAGTCAACCGGCAGAAACCCAAGAAAAAGTCAACATCCCAATATTGAAATCCAGATATCTGTAGAAATTGGCCGAGGATTCCCTAAGAATTGGTATGCACATAAAAAATCAAGCGATACCACAAAAAAACAAAATCGAGAGCTATCCAAAAATCTAAGAGAATCTTGGGGAACAAAACGTCTACATCCCCAAACGGATTTCACAATGTGGAGCAGCAAAACTCACCGCATCAGCCGTTGTATTATCCGCATCCATCTCTGGCCGGAGCTTGGCATAAACCTGAGGACTTTTGTATACAGATCCTGGCGCAGGTCGTCGCTGGATGATGGGAACAACATCGAACGAAACCGTGCCCATGTAAAGCAGCATACAAGATATATAAATGAGAGGAGCGAAGAGGAAAATTCCCTGACGCCGGAGAAGAACAGATATAATAATCGCTGAGAGGCGATGAGCGAGGGTCCTATTCGGCTGAACCGTAGGAAAACGCCCCGCAGATTTTGACCGGCCATGACGAAAATGAGGAGACCGTCGAGGAGACGACGGCGGAGATGGAGTAGTGTGGCCGCTTCCCGGCAGCCGATTCTTCGCAAGCATTTGACAACCGAGATCTCTCTCTCTCTCCCCCCTTGTTTAGATATCCTAATTTCTCTCCTCTCTCCTCTACGGCGTCATCATAAAACGGTGGCAAGTGGTGAAAACGGAGAGACAGGGGGATGCCCTATCCCTACACAGCGGCGGCGGATTCCGGTTGATTCGGTTCCGATTTGAAGTGAAACGCCGGTAGAAAGAGAGAGTGTCTATAAACTTTTTTTTTTCTTTCTTTCTCTTTTGCGGTGGAGGCGTGATCGGTCACATGCACCCCCTTTCTCACCCTTTCTTCTTCTTTGTTTTTTTTATTGCCCTTCGTTTCAAAATTAAAAATTAATGTAACATTTTCTTTTATGGGAAACTCTAATTAATTTCTAAATTTTAATATATCTGTGTATATATATGAAATATTCTTCTGAAAATTTTTGGAATTTTTGGCTAAATTGCCATATTTTAATAGATACTAAGAGTAATCAATTTTTAAAGATATGTTATATGATATTTAAATTTAATATAAATTAAATATACAAATAACTAAATAAAATTACGGATATATTTTTCGTGATCAAAATATCTAGAATAATTTGCAGAATATCCTTGTATTAGTTTTATTACAAAAATATTAATCGATTGTCTGATAGCCGTTTAAAGGATATTTTATTTATAAATAGATACAAAATCACGCATATATTTAACAAAATAGTGTCACGATTAAACTAGTCATTTTCTATGATTTTTTTAATTATTTATATCAAATTGTAACGCAGACGAATAAATCCAAAACTTTGCGACAATTACATAAATACAAAAAAAAACCTTATAATACGTTCTAAAATAATACAACTTCATACTATTGGATTTTTAAGAGATCCTAATTTGTAGATTTCATATATATAGTATTCATTATTTATATGAATCCGTGTTTAGTTCTGACTAATTTTTTTTTAATATAGTAATATTAGTATATATTTTTAAGTTATGTAAAAATGATAGTAACGGGAAGGGATTAAAATTAAATTAATAATAATGACGACACGATACTACAAAAAAATATTAATTCTGAAGAGAAAGCCAACACGACAAGCAATGTTGATTCTATACTCTGTTTCTCTATTTAAGCTTTAATCTTATGTCCACTCCTCACGCCACGTGCTTTCTCCTGTAATTAGAGTGTAATTATATGTTCTTAATAAATAAATAACTATTTTAAGTATAAATTTTACAAGCACAAATTGCTTCTCTCTACATAATAATACTCTAAATTTTAGATATAATACCTTCACGTAATTTTATAAATCTGATCAATTAAATTAGACTAAATGCTCAACTTTTAACTTCTTACATTATGAGTTTATATATCAACAAATTCACAATAATAAAATTATTATTGATATTTTATTGTCGTGTTATTATAAAAAAAACGAATTTTACCCGAAATTAGGCTGTTTCTGTATTGCATGTGCAAATAGAGTGGGTGGCAAACAGTGATGTTATTGTTTAGTATTTACAATATATATTAAAAAAAAAAATTTAGTTATATACTAATAATCTTACATATATTATTTGGGGAGTACAAATATAGAGACCCCCAAATAATTCTATTTATTTACATCCATGTCATTGTTAATTTAATTAAAAACATTTATGACTAAATTTAATGTTAGAGATAAATTTGTCTAAAATAATTGTAAAATATGGAAAATGAAATCATTATTAAGACATAATATGATAAATATATTGCTATGTATTAATTTAATTTATATTTTTAAATGATAACTATTATTTTCTATATTATTTAATTAAATGTATTTTTCATTTAGTATTAGGA
>KE151134.1:554521-582313 GCA_000411095.1 Aethionema arabicum
ATATATGTATTTTATATTGTTTAAGAAAATATATTAATAAATAATATCCATTAATTAATTCATTAAAATAACATCTCTATTATTTTATAATAAATATTCAAAATAACATATGTTATATAACATGGTAGTCTGTAGTTTGGACCGTGATTTTAACGGGTGATGGTGGGCTATGTTAAACGTTCAGGTTATTTTATTTTTTATAATCACAAATACTTAACTATATACTAATACATATCACTGTATATTTATATAAGAATATAATTAATTAACGTAAAACAAATTCATAAAATATGAAAAATTGTATAATTGAATAATGTTATATCACCAGCGGAAAAAAAACGTTTATCCCGTACATAGTGCGGGTAAATTGCTAGTGATATATTATATCTATTGTTAGAAGATTTTTTTGTTTATTCCAGAAAAATGGTATGACACATTCAGTATTTAATTTCGAGATCTCATTTAATATATGTATTATGTTTATAAAACATTAAGTATTTTGACTATTTTCTAAATCTCTATATAAAAATAGAAACACATTTATGATATAAATTTATTCAAGGAGGTCACTAATGAGAAATTTGAAAGTTTCAATTTTCAACTACATTATCAAATATTAGTCATTTATATAAATGATTTTACCTAAACAACACAAAAACACCAACAATAAACCCACTAACTCAGACAGAGACTTAGCTTTATTTGATGGGCCTGACTTAGTTGGGCCCATTTAGGATTTGATGGAAGCCTCTCGTGGGCCTAGAGTGTTTAATTAAAGAGAGTGTATACTTCGCGTTCAGCTCGAGACGGAGACACACGGAGAATGGCGAATCAGGGAACAGAGGGGAATCAACCGTCGAATCGGCAGACTTACGGCGTTCCGATTTACGCTGCCGATTGGATTCCGAAGGTAACAGTTAGATCGAAAATCGATAAGGATCAGGAAGAATCTGAAGATGGTGAGTCATCGTCGTCGTCTTCGTCTCGTAGCTACATCGTTTTGGCTGGTGGTGGCGGTGAGGGAAGAAGTGGTATCCCTAATGCCATCTTAGTCTGTCGTGTTGATCTCGATACCAGGTCTCTTTCGGAGAATCCTGTAAGTACGAATGATTTTCTGTGTTATAATTCGGAACGTAACCGTAGCTGATGAGCTGAGTGTGTGCAGATCTATGCATACGGAAGGATTTCTGTTTCTCGATTTTAAATTGATACTGAGTACTTTGATCCTTTTTCAGGTGGGTAAGCTCGTGGTTGGTTCTGATCTACCATACCGGATGGCTGTTCATCCCGGTGAAGGTGGCCTTATCTCCGCATTGTCAAACAGTTGCAGGTAAGTAATCTCATTCGATTTCAAGACTTAGAACTATGGATTTGGTGGATTTTACTGTTAGAATTTGGGTTGGATAACATATAGTTTGAAGTTATGTATACAATGTCATAGTGCACCGGATTTTAACTTGGTTAGCAGAATTTTGTAGGGTTGTCATGATTCTTTCTTGCTGTGTTCTTGATATACAGAAAGTTTGATTGGGAAAATATCATGAGCTCAAATGAGGATAATCAGGGCAATGAAGAGTCAGGGGAAGTAGTTGAAGAATTAATAGATGTTGGACAACAGTTAGCTCTGGCTTTTAATCACGAGGGGTCTGTACTCGCTGCTGGTGGCGAGGTAGGATTCAAATTCAATATTTTTTTTAACTAAATAGAAATAAAATTTAGCGGTTCTTATGCATACTGTAATCTCATTTTGATGCAGTACAGGATGGAACTTTGAGGGTTTTTGAATGGCTCAGCATGAAAACAATAATTAACGAGCCTAAGGCACATACATCAGTCAAAAGCCTAACTTTCAGGTGTGTTTAATTTCTCCGACAGAAGATTGAAATATTTGCTATTTAACTGGAAGAGTGTGGGATCTTTTTCAAACAATGATCATTAACAAATTCCCTAATTGTGATATTTTCTCTTGCAGCCAAAGTGGTAAGTTTCTTGTATCTCTTGGAACTCCACTTTGTCGGGTTTGGGAGATAAACTCTTCCACTGCCATTGCCAGTTTATCAAAAGTGAAGGTTAGTTGGGTTCATAATTTTCTTTAAATTATTTACAAACTTCCAAGAGTATGTCTAGCATTGGTTCTGATGAATTTGAATTTGAAATCCAGGACGAAATGTTTGCCTTCTGCAGATTCTCCACAGACATAGCAGGCAATGAAGTTCTTTACATTGCTGCAATGACTGGTAATCTCAAAGCTGTCCTTTTATCTTAAGTTAAAAATGTAATCTCAAATCTTTTTTTGTCAGCTTAAGAAATAATTGATTTGTTTTGCGCAGAACGTGGTGGGAGTATTATAACATGGGATACAACATCATGGAAAAGAAAGAGTTCAAATCATGTAACTAAAAACTCTATGTCCGCCTTTAATGTCTCGGGTGATGGGAAACTTTTTGCACTGTAAGTTTATACTTGTACACTTAGGAGACCAAACCGCATCACTTTGCTATTCAAACCTATGTGTGAAAAAACTCTTAACTCCAATTTGTGCGTTGAATATAATGCAGAGGGACCATCGAAGGAGATGTTTTAATAATCGATGCAACAAGAATGAAGACTATCCAAGTCGTGAAGAAAGCTCATCTCGGACTTGTGACTGCCCTGACTTTCTCACCTGATTCAAGGTTTTTCTCTACTCTTACATACATAATAAAATGATCAGGTTTAAAAATCTGAAGGACAAACATGAACACAGTCCAAAGTTTTGATTTTGGTTTTTGGGTGTGCAGGGGCTTAGTGTCTGCATCATTTGATTCAAGCGTAAGGCTAACCCTCATTGAACAAACACATGCAAAAGGTACGTGTTTATCGTACTCCGTTTTACTGAACCATAACGTTAACAAATCCGGATCACAAACCATAGGAAAAAAAGCATTTTCGGTTTCAGTTTTTCTATATATGATCAACTGAAATGATTAAAAACTCGAAAAATATTAAAATCTGTTTGAGAAAATTAAAAGATGTATATAATAAAGCTTTTGGTCGTAAAAAAATGATAAATGAAGATAATTGTGATTTCATCTACTTCATACACTTTGGTTTCTTTTTTATAAAAAATTTAGTAGCATTGTAAATTGTAGATCAACCTAAATTGTAGAATTGTGGCGTCACTAAAATTTTGTTATACAAGTTGATGACTGTGGAAAATAAAAATGCAGGTGGATTAAAGTTGTGGCTGGTGCTATTGGTGCTGATTATATCACTGGTTATGTATTATTTCATGACCATCGAGTAGGATGGATCGGTACAAATAATACACGTCAGAGGATAACTTCAATCCTACAATTTTATACACTCTTTTTGTGAGTCTTTGTTTTTTTCTTTTTCATTGTGTTTATGTTAGAATCGCTGAGGATTGCTTCACTTTTGCCCCAAATCTATCTTACTTTATATATCATCGAATTGTACACTTGTACGAAAACAGTAAACTATAAATTATATAGCTCAACACTTTGGTTATTAACCTTTTTTTCCCTTGGGACTTAGATTTTTATTCTAGAAACAATAGAGACTACCATCGTAAACGATCATAAAAGCAAAATCAAATGTATGTCGATGTATTCTAGTTAGGTTCATATCATTTAGATTTTTTGAAATTTTAACGTAAATTAAGAAATAATACAAATCTCATAAATAATTTCTTCAACAATTTCCTATAATCAAATAACAACCAAAAAAATAATATGTTTTTAAATTAAATTTTTGAAATTCACAAATGCAATTACTTATTTAAATTTAATAAACTCTAAAAAAAATCAAATTGTATCAAATTATATGGTAATGATGATATGAGTATAAAAGTTCATGTTTTAACCATGTTATTTATTATTCATTATACTATAAAAAAAAAGAAATAGAAAGAATACTTATATGTGAAAAAAAAAAGAATAATTAAAGGAGGAAATATTTGTTTATATCGTTTCGTTTTTAAGAAACTTTTATAATTATCTTTAATAAATATAAAACTTAAATTTATTTTATTATATGAAATCCCAAATATTATGGTTTTTTTCTTTATTTTGCTGCGTGGGATTTCGTTTTCTTTTCTATATAAGGATTTCAATTTCACTTTAAACCCTAATTTCAATTTCACTTCAAACCCTAATTTCAATTTTAATTTGACACCATGGAAGAAGTTCTAGTCCACGACGTGGTAGAAGAGATTCTGAAGAGACTTCCGGTAAAATCTCTTATGAGATTCAAATCCATATCAAAACAATGGAAATCAACAATCGAATCTCATACTTTTCAAGAGAAACACCTAATCCATCATCAAAATCCAAAAAAACCAAATCTCCTCTCGATAAACACCGATACGAAATCCATAAATATAATCACACTGGAATCAAAATCATCAATCTCCAACACCGTTCCCATCCCAGATGAAATCAATTTCAACAGAGTTTATCATAGTAGCTGCGATGGTTTAATCTGTCTTTACAACGATGAGTATCACTTTTACGAATACAATTCAATCACCATTTTTAATCCCGCTACAAGATGGTATCGAATCCTTCCTCCACCGATCTTTCACTATAAAAAAATGGTGTCTCACAAACCGCTCAAACTGTTTGGTACAGCTGGATTCGGTAAAGATATAATTACCGGTTTATATAAACCGGTTTGGTTATGTAATTCAAATAAAGCTACTACAACATGTCAAGTGTTCGATTTCAATATCAACGCTTGGAGATTTGCTGAACCTCTTTGTAAAAATCCAATTTCTTATATGTTGACTCCGGTTTATCTAAACGGTTTACTTTACTGGTTAACTGAAAAAGAAGAAGGTGATGAAAATACAAATCTTTTATCTTTCGATTTTCATACAGAAACTTTTGAAATCGTTTGCGAGATTAGTCCTTTTCATATAACTCTTCAAAATTATATGACTCTTCAAAATCTAAGTAATGAGTTATGTTTATTGTATCATAAGACGGTGGAATCTAGTTGTGAGATTTGGTCGTTGAATTTGGAGGACAAGACATGGAAAAAGATTTGTTTCATGGATTTTGGTAGGAGTTTATTAATAACAGTTGATTACATGGAAGAAAAGAAGAAGTTAATATTATATGATTTTTCTTTTATTCAAAACCATCATAGAATAATATTATATGATCCTCATATTATATCATCTGATGTGGTTCATATTAGATCAGGTCATATTATTACCAAACCAATTTCTTATTTTCAAAGTTTGATTTCTATTTTATGATTTTTATTTTTAACTTTTTTTTGGCACGGATTTTAATTATTAGTGGGAATATAGTAAATTCCCTTGATTTATTTCAATTTTAATTGCATCGAATTGTACACAGTAAACTATTAAATTATATAGCTCAACACTTTGGTTTATTAAGCCTTTTTTCTTAGATTTTAAGTTTTTTATGGCTAGTTATGCATAAACGTTTATAAGAGGGATATGTATTTTGCTTCAAAACTATAGCTTCCAAGTATTTTCTTTACCCTTTTTTCAAAGAGTTAGAAACAATGACATTAATAGTTACCCGTAACTAAACCCTTCTTTCTATAATTAGATGAATTGTTTGTTAAAAAAAAAGCAAATAAATAAGAGAAGATTTTACGAGAAAAAAAAAGAAATACAAATTTCTATGATTATTGGCGCTTCCTTTGGTAGAGAGAGTAACCAACGAGCGCAGACATCAAGAACGTCCACAAAACCTGTTCCCACCATATATATAACACATTACACAAATAATATCATCTTATATATACATGTATATAATGTAGTATATTTGATGTTGATACGGTACCGTATTGATGGCGTGCCAGCGTTCAAGGCGTTTAATTCTGGATTGCATATCTTCCAAGACATTGTCTAAAGAACCATCTCTATCTCTTCTTGGCGATGCTTCTGACACACTGTTACTACTTCCCTTTTGTTTTCACATTTGTCATAAAATCGTCATGAAGCAATCGAAAACGATTTAAAGATAACTACGAGACTCAAAATGAGTGAAGAGGAGAAGACTTTATTTACCTGAGATTGTATGAATTCCACAAGTTCTTGTAACCGTGCTGCTTGCTGTGTATGGATTCCACTTGAACTTCTCTGAACTGCTGGTAATCTTTCCAACACTATTTGAAGATAACTCTATTTCCAAAATAGAACAAGTTTATAAGCATTTTATTTGTAGATAGAGAAAGAAATGGGTTTTAAAAAGGGTTTAGAAGGTGGAACCTTTGTTGTGTAGGAGCCATCGAGTTTAAGAGCTGAACCAGCTGCTGTCACAGCTTCTTTGTTTGCACCTTTGATCTGTATATAAGGACTTGGCACATCTTGGAGATGATCAACTTCAATAAGTATCTTCACAAACGAAAAATTAGAGCAAAACTTATTAGGACCCCAAAGAAAAAGTCTATGTCAGGTTTTAATCTCGAGAAGCTTGTTTTGCATATAAGGCTTACTTACCTTCCCGTCTTGGTAAATGAAAGCAGAAGCTTCAATATACGCCACAGCTTGATATCTGAAACCAAGAATAGAGCTTTAATGGATACTGTAATCGTTTTGTGCTCAAAATTTGAGTTTCCAGATATTGAGACAGACAGGTAATAATACTTATTTGATTTCTTGCTCACCCGAGATTAAGAAGCCCTGCTACGGTACTGACACTGATATCGAAATCTACTTTGGGTTGAATGATGAAGTTCCCTTCCCGAATTGGCTAAACAAGTAAAAAGAACTTTAGAGTGATGAATCTGCATTGATTAAAACACATCTCTTTATTTACAGAATCAAGCATACCTCACGGATCAGCACTGCAAATCTGCCCTCGCAGATTCTAACGCGTATGCAGTCACTATCTGACAACTGCCCATTAGCAGGAAGACCAGAGAGCCTGAAGTATATATCGATAAAATTCTGAACTGAACTGCAGAATTTCGTCGAATCAAGGATGCTAAGAATATCCTGATAAGGAACCTTACCAACACAAAAAAGAGATGTTAGTGTTTCTTTAAAGTAAGCTAGATACAAAGCAGCTCAGAATGTGTATATCTTATCATTAGTTCATTACTTGTTTATTGCTCTTCAAAACAAACAAAGAGCTCTCGGGAGATAAAACAGGATCAAAATCATTTCGAATCTTGACCTGTAATGTTGAGAAATGTAAGTGCAGACGCAGTTCATACATATGGTCAAGATTTTCATTCTAGAGTGGTAAGTGAACTCACGTGTGCATGCACTAGATGAGGCTCGATATGTTGCTGGAACATTGGAAATACGGTCATCATTATCTCGTTTTGAGACATGAAACATCCAACTCGGCTTTTATCCCTCTGGACTCTAGAGATGAGATGTGAATGAACACCTCCCACCTGGTTAGTGAAGAGAATTAAACAAAAATCATTATGTTCTTCTTGATATGAAAAACGAGGAACCAAAACAAAAATGGAACTTCAAAAAGTATCTTACAACAGCAACCCAAAGGTCCAAAGATTGTCTGATTTCTGGATGCAATGCGTAAACCCCCTCAAAGATGATCTAAACAAAGATGTGAGGTTGCAAAATAATCAACAATATCATAAATAGAAAGTTTTTTATGAGAAGGCTACGTTTGCTTACCACACCACACTCTTCAGAAACTTCAAGTTCCTTGAAGCCACATCTGGTGCCTGTCTCCAGGTCAAATACAGGAAGCTTTGTTCTTCGAGTGTTCTTTATGTCAGCAATGTTCTGCAAATGAAGCAGATAAACACTATGAATCCAACATAACTAATTCACAAAACTGACATATCCTTTTACATACCAATACCAAAACCAAAGCCATTACCTTTGAAAGCAAAGGCAAATCAAGGGAAGTAAAGTCATCATGCTTGAAATCTTTGGCTTGTTCGGACTTGAAGTAACTTTCAAGGGAAACCACTTCACAACCGACTATATTTGCCATTTTATGAGCCAAGCTAGTCTTACCAGATCCACTCGGACCGCCTACAATGTAATTAGTAAGATATACTTTTCTCAGCTTTGTATTAAAAGCAAAATGGTACAAACAACAAATAAGCAACATTACCGATTCCAACAATGACAGGGGGTCCCTTATTCTCCAACAACGCCTGAATAAAATAATAAGCATAAGAACTCTCACAAGTGAAAGAAGAAGCAGCCTTTTAAGTTAACAGAAGATTCCTCCTATCTTCAGGTAACCTCATTACCTGAATTGCTTGAACAGAAAGAAGCAACCCTCTGTCCAAGTCGTATGAATCAGGCATAGGAACAAGTCGTATATTATCCCTGAAAGAGGAATCTGTGGCTGCTTGATGAGAAAGCCTAGGCATATAGGCAACAATAACACTACTATCGTACACTGAGAAAGTGAAACTATCAAAGGGAACATACCTACAACAGGGCTTACTGAATGAGGTTGATCATCTGAGGTGAAATGCCAAGTTGCAACCATCGGTTCCATTTGGGATTTAGTAGGAGATCGAGTCCAAGGCTGCGATAAATCCTCAAGGCGGGTAACAATGTTTGGGGTAGTTCGGATTGGTTTTGGGGCAACAATTTGCTTCTCCTGGTTAGTGGTTACAGGAGACTGTTGCAAAAGTGGAGGCGTATTTAAGCGCGGTACACCTGCAACAAGGTTTAGGTTGCAAAAATCAAGACTCCGGTGCACTTCAAAGTATAAGAAATGATAGAAAATAAACATACTATATCCAATTCACTGACCTTTACTTTCAAGAATTAGTTCCAGATATGATTTAGTGATCCAGGGCCCACTGATACCCATTCTCAAAGCTTCAGCTCCCACACTCTACATGTATAAAGATCTATTAGCCCATGAAAAGCAAAAACACAGAGACTAAAAAAGTAGATTCAGAGTGACAGAAAACTGTTTCTAGAGTGTGTTCTTCATTGAAGATCTATGTGTTTGGAGAGAATTGTGTGCTAGTACCTTCCTATCCGTCCCTCTCAGTACCAGAAAAGTCTCTCCAAGGGTATCGATCGTTTCAGATGACAGCGATAAATTACCAAAACTAACAGCTTTTGAAGCTCGCTTATAACTCACTACAACATTGTATCCCAGTGCTAGCAACCCTCCAAGAGTCATCCTTCCAACCTGCTAGACATAAGCAATATCAAGTCATATATACAAGGATTCTGAGAGTATCCTTCAAAAGGTGCTTGTAATAACACACCTCAAACTCAGCTTTTGGTCGGATTATGAAATGCTTGTCAACAATCCTTTGATCTCCAAGCGATAAGTAGTACCTTATACCAGCTTGGCGAACCTTTATCCAGTCATTGATCCGTGCCTCTTCACTTGCAGAAGGAGGCCTTAGGTACATCTCAATAAAGCTGGAAACAGCACCACCAAGGTATAACCAAGTCAGCATGTAAATGCCCCAGAAAAGACCTTAAACCATATTCCCACATACTAGAAGGAATTCTTCTTACGTATCCTTCTGCACTTCATTTCCTTGTAGTACTGCATTCATGGTCTGTAATTGAATTTAAACAAGTAGTAGAAATAATTAGATAGATCAAGCTCACAACTAAAGTACTCCATAATCTGAAGAAACTACAGACCTCACTTTTGCATTTCAATTTGTATATAGCTTCCCGAAATGACGAAACAAAACTGTTGTTGATTCTGATCTGCACGCGGTCCAGCAATCAAACTCATGAACACTAAAAAAGGTAAGGAGAGAAGAAAAAGCCGAAAAAGCCAACCTGTGCATGATGAAGATCTGGCTCAATATGTTTTCTAAACAATGGGAAAATACTGTCAATAAGGTAATCGAGTGAACACGAATCTCCAATATCATAACGAACTTTCGAGAGAAGGCTGAAATGAACCCCGCCAACCTAAGAAACAGAGAGAGTAAAGGATATATCTTGAAGAACCAAACACAAAACTAGTAACTTCTCTCTGGAAGACAATATCTTACCACTGCAACTCGAATATCCAGTAAAGAACGCAGTCTTGAATGCAGAGCATATGTGCCATCAACAATCACCTAAAGAAAACAATAGCGAAAACTCATAACAAAACCATGACTAAAACCATGATCAAAACCACATATTCAACTTACCACTCCAGATGATGTCTTCACCATCTTCGAATCAACACGCTTCTTTTGCTGAAAATCGAAAACCGGAACAAAAGTGTCTTTCCCTTTTATCAAATCCTATTCACAGAAAGAGATAAGTTAGTCAACTCAAAGTCATTCTACATAAAGTTTCATGATTTAATGTATAGGTAAGGATTAAAAATACCTCCAAGTTTTGGACTAACGCATCAAAATCTAATGTTTCAAATTCATTTCCATCGTCTAAACTGACACGGTAATCTTCCATGGCAATTACTGTACAGCCAATTACAGATGCTACTTTCTCCGCCAAGCTTTACAGGCCAAAAAACAGCAACAAAAAACATTAATTCGAGCATGCCTATCATAACATGTTTCAAAAATTACAAAATCGATCAAAATTTGAAGATCCGATTACCTTGTTTTACCGGAGCCACTAGGTCCACCAATCCCAACAGTAACAATGCCGTCTTTCTTCTCTCTGAGTTCTTGAATGGACTTAACTAGCAAGTAATATCCATGGTCGAAAGCCTAGAAAAACAATAACCGGTTACGAGTTTTCATCTAGAAACTTCCAAAATTAGGAAAATAGAAATTTCGAATTTCGGAAAGCATACCACATGAAGAGGAAGCGATTGAAGAATCGAAGAAGATGAAGAAGAAGAAGTAGAAGCTTGTTGCTGGAAGAAATCTCGTCCTCCCTCTTGAAAAACTCGCTGAACAACCTCGTCATCCATGGCGGTTATAACGCTTACAGCAACTCGCGATGATCTAGCGACACAAAAGGAAAACAGTGAAATCGGAGAGACGAATCGAGACTATATACCCGATGAATCCGAGGATCCAAAGGGGGAAGATCGAGAGAATAGAAACGAAACAGCAAAACTGTAATCAAAAGAATGAAAAAACTCGGAGAATAAAATTAATTAATTAAAAAGAAAAAAAAGAAAACACAAACCAGAATTGAGAATTAAGATTTCGCCTTTTCTTTTACTTTATTTTATTTTTTTGTGTTCTTTTATTCGTTTTGTTGTAATTTTGACGAACACTTTGCTTGCAAGCATCAAGTCTCCCGCTTGTTTCTTCTTCTTGTCTCCGATCACTCTAAACACCAAAACGTCGCAACTTAAAATTAAATTAACTTATTATTATTAATCCGATTGTATAATTCATTTTATAACTGATTTTATAATTTATATTACCTTTTAACTTTTAAGTGGTTACAAAATCATCAAGCTAGACATTTTTGGTTCAACATTATTATTTTTAAATTATATAAAATTATAAATTGGTAAATTGTATGTAACGCATATTATTACGAAAAATAAAACTATATGGATCTTATATACGCATTATGTGGTATTTTTGTTATTATCTGAATAAAAACTCTATATATATAAGAAAATTTCTTGGATTATTCTTAGATTATAACTAGTAATCTTGTGCGAAAAATCCATGAAATTTACATACAAGTAAAAGATATATGTTTTCAATTACATAATTTTTATTTTAACTTCCAATTAAAAAAGTAACTATTGCTATTTAAATCGTGGTTAAAATCAAGAAAATTACTTATCGTTAGTAAAACTTAACACGTTATTAAATCAAATGAAATTAAGAGGAAAAAAAAAAACTTAACACGTTAACGTATGTTATAGGACCTAACCTTTAATAGGCTGAACCTTTTGGCCCATTAACTTACTTTATAATTACAAAGTCCTTTTTGGGCCGTTCATTATGTACTTTATAAAGCCTTCCTAGTTATATATCATTTTTTCATATTCTTTTTTCTTCTCGATAATATAAATATGGCACATACAGTTTTTTAATATTATATTTTGGTTACAAACTATTGAATAAATTTAAACCAAGTTAATTGATTTTTTTTAATATAAACATAAGTGTAAAGTTAGATAAATTGCGTTAAAATTAATTGGGTCATATAAACATAGATTGGGCCAATCATAGTTGAATGTTAGATGGTTATTAGGTAGGAGAATAAATGGTTAGTACCCCCAACATTTATCATTACCTAACGATTAATGCATTATTTTAAAAATCAATATAAACCACTTAGTTAAATCACCAATTAATGTATGATTTTTTGTTCCCAAGAATTTTTTGATATATTAATATATGATTTTAATTGTTTTTTTTTTAAATTGTCACTTTCTAGTAAGGTCAACTGATTATTTATGCTGTTGAGGTCAACTATTTATTTGTTTTCGCTGCCAACCTTTCTTATTATACTAATATGGAATTATTATAGAGGGGAACAATTGGTTTTTTTTATGCAAAAAGTATTATTAGATTTTATGAAATTATAGATTTACTTAATGGTTTGTAACTTTGCCACTTATAAAACCAATCACGCAAAATATATTTTAACTCTTGTATTTAAAGAAAAATTTACTGTTTTAAAAAATAAATTTTGTCGATTGCATGCATTTATGGATTTTTATTTTGTTAAACCTTCGTATAATTATTCAATTTAATTTTAACCGAAAAAAATCACCGTCCAATATTTGTATCAACAATTAAAAAAAACCATATATTTTTGTTATATTATATAGTTTTAAATGTTACCGATAATAATCAAGAAATTGACAAGTTGACGGTGACGACATTTCAAGAGCCCAATATATACGGCCCATATTATTCAGAAAGGACAAAGGCTAAAAACCGGTGTCGTTTAGAAAAGTGGTCAACAAAAGCGGGAGAATCTTAACCACTAGGAAGGAGAGAGATTTGTGTTGGCACCAAAACGGCGTCGTTGAGGAGTTAGAAAAAGACAGATCGGCATCTAGCCATGTCTACCATAACACCATTTTCTCTCTCTCATAAGTTTCTCGCTCTCAAATTGTATTATTCCGTGAAATTTGGGGTCGGAGATAAGATAAGGTATGGCTCGCATTTTTAGGAGTATTTTATCTCGTCCGCTTCTCTTTTTTTCTACCTATCTTTATTCCCTTTTTTTCTCACAGTGATTTTCAACTGATTTTCAGATAATTTCATCCAAAAGTCTTTTTTTCTGGCTTATCTAATTTTTCTTTCTTTAATTAAGAAACGCGTTGAGAAATTTGGTATTTTTTCCAGTTTTTTAAAGGTGATTTGTGTTTTTTTGGGGTAATATATTTAAATATTGAGTAATCTATGAAAATAGGCTAAAGCTGGTATGAGCTGTTTTGTCTCTACGCAATCCATAATATTTATATTATATAAATGCGTGTGCCTGTGCTTTAATTCCAGATATCAATTTTCTTCTTTGCAGCTTCGTGGATTCTTTCTCTTCGATTATCTCCAACTTTCGAAGATAATCAAGGTTTGTTTTCTCTTAAATTCATATCGAAATAATTAGGGTTTTTCTTTATCTTATTTAGCAATAGATCTAAGGTTATTTGAGGCTTCCGATGTTTCCGGATTTCAAATTAGCGTGAATTTGAATAATTTTTTCTGGGTTTCTTCTTGTTTTAGACTTTTTTTGTAGCTTGTTCTTTGTGTTTTTCCCAGGCATTTTACTGTTTGTTACATTGTTTTTTCTTCTCTCGAATGATTGATTGTAGATAGATCTGACAAATTTGATGAACAGCTGTTGAGATTAAGCTCAAGAATTTCTCAGAACAATCAAATAATTACTAAAATCTGTAATCTGATGAACAAATATAGAAAGAAAGAAATAACAAGTCTATGGAATCTAGATAATGAGGTTTTGACTAGATCTAGTAACATTTGACTCATGTAGCTGTTTTTAATCACTAGTAAGAAGAACATTTCATCATTTTGGTTTTCTGGGTATGAACTAGTTTATGATGATGATGAATGTTACAGTGTAACCATGTTGGAGAAAGAGTTTTTCACGGAGTATGGAGAAGCCAGTCAATATCAGATCCAAGAAGTGGTGGGAAAAGGAAGCTATGGTGTTGTTGCTTCTGCAGAATGTCCACACACTGGAGGAAAAGTTGCTATAAAAAAGATGACAAATGTGTTTGAACATGTATCTGATGCTATAAGGATCCTTAGAGAGATAAAGCTCTTGAGACTTCTACGACATCCAGATATCGTTGAGATTAAACATATAATGCTTCCTCCTTGTCGCAAGGAATTCAAAGATATATATGTTGTTTTTGAGTTGATGGAGTCAGATCTTCACCACGTTTTAAAGGTAAATGATGACCTCACTCCTCAGCATCATCAATTCTTCTTGTACCAACTTCTTCGTGGCTTAAAATTCATGCACTCAGGTAAGGTTTCTTGGTTCCTTTTTACTGTGTTTACCTCTTGCAATTACACTCTTAATGTTTTAGTTTTTTTGTTAGATAAAACTTTTCTTATCAGTTTTTTTGTGGTTTTTTGTGTGTGTAGCTCATGTTTTCCATAGAGATTTGAAGCCTAAGAACATCTTGGCTAATGCTGACTGCAAAATCAAGATTTGTGATCTTGGACTTGCTCGTGTTTCATTCACTGATTCCCCTTCTGCCGTCTTCTGGACTGTATGTATCTATAAATCTATCCCTTTAGTTCTTGATTTTGATATCTGAATGTATATAATGACCTGTTTTGATCACTGTTTTTAACCTTTCAAACTCGTAATCTCTAAACATAGAGGTATGTCTTAATACTTTAGACTTCAAAATGATTCAATACCTTGCTGAGTAACCGATCTTGTCATGTTCTTTTGCAAGGACTACGTGGCTACAAGATGGTACCGTGCTCCAGAGCTTTGTGGTTCCTTCTATTCTAACGTAAATTCTTCACTCTTTGTTTCATATTCTGTTCACATATCTTTTCCAGTTGTGTTTTAGATGGTGATTTTTGAGTTTTTGGGATTGTTTGTTGTTGCAGTACACGCCAGCTATTGACATGTGGAGCGTTGGGTGCATATTTGCAGAGATGATAACTGGAAAGCCTTTGTTTCCAGGCAAAAACGTTGTGCATCAGCTAGAACTCGTGACTGATCTCCTTGGCACTCCATCGCCGGAAACTCTATCCAGGGTTTGTTTTTTATTGTTTTTTCCCCGGGAAGCTGAACTCATGATACAGGAGCTTCTCTTAAGACTTGCCTGGATGCAAGTTTTTCTTAGCTTTGTGTGTCATGAGTTGTTTATAATGAATCTGTAGATTCGGAATGAGAAGGCTAGAAAGTATTTGAGTAACATGAGGCGAAAGGATCCTGTTCCTTTCACCCAAAAATTCCCCAATATCGATCCCGTGGCGCTGCAATTACTTAAACGTTTGATTGCATTTGATCCAAAGGATCGTCCTTCAGCAGAAGAGGTAAAAATTCACATAAACATATACTCTCAAGATCATGAATCTGTGTGATTTTTGCATCTCATTTTTACAATTTTCTTCCTTCTCCAGGCCTTGGCAGATCCATATTTCCAAGGATTGGCAAATACGGAATTCGAACCTTCAAGGCAACCTATCTCAAAACTGGAGTTTGAGTTTGAAAGAAGGAAATTGACTAGGGATGATGTGAGGGAGCTCATGTACAGAGAGGTAACAAACTTCCATGATCTTAAATTGAAGTCTGATGGGTTTCAAGAAACTCTTTTAACTCTTTTGTTGTGAAAACAGATCTTGGAGTATCATCCACAAATGTTGCAAGAGTATCTACAAGGAGAAGAAAACATCAACTCTCATTTTCTATACCCAAGGTTTGACCAATTAGCCCAGTTCAGTAAAGTCATCAACATATACAAGAAACTAACTTGTCTTGATTTTTGACATTGTCTGAAAAACCAGTGGTGTAGAACAGTTCAAACAAGAGTTTGCTCGACTTGAAGAACACAACGACGATGAAGAAGACCGTAACTCCCCACCACTCCAGAGAAAGTACAGTTCACTTCCTAGGTGAGTTCTTGGTTTCAACACACTTATCTTGAAACTGAATCATAAGCTATATGATATAACAACACTGGATTTGTTTCAATTCTGTGTAGAGAACGAGTTTGTTCATCTGAGGATGAAGGCCCTGATGTTACATCTTCTTCAGTGGTTGTAACGCCTCCACATACACCAAACACAGCCACGGGCGTATCGTCCCAGAGGACACAAGTAGATAAAGCTACTCCGGTAAAGCGGTCTGCGTGTTTAATGAGGAGTGATAGTATATGTGCGTCCAGATGTGTTGGTGTTTCCTCTGCTGTTTCTTAGTGAAGTTAGTTGAGATTGTTCTGTGTATTGGTATGGTGTCTCTTGAGTTCTTTCACTAAATACTCTTCTTTTTAGCTTCATGAGCGATTGTTGTGGCGTATTGGAGTCAAGTGTGTAATGGTTTTTTATTGGAACTTGAATCCAATCTTTGTTCTAAAGAACAATGTATTGAATAAAACCTATCAGCGTGACAACACTTACATAACTCTTGTTTTCATCTCTTTGTGTTAGATTTTGATGGCTACAATATACATTAGCCTCTGGTTTATCTGCTTTGATGCGTCCCTAGCCACTCCCATCAAGATGTCCTTGTGAAAGAAGGTGAGCCATGTATTGCTGCAAGCACAATTCATACATACAAACTTCAAATATTAGATTTCATTTCAAGAATCACTATGCAACACATTTTTTAAGCTTGGTTTGATTTCAAAGACTGTAGTCACATCATTTGGAGTAAGTCTTAAAGTCTTTAAGCAATGGCAGCAAAACATCCCAAGGATAAGCCTGAAAAGCTTGTAATATTCCAGATGATTCATAAGATTCATGCTAACTACATGTTCCATATGGTTCAGATCTATCTGTTGTTTATTCTTATTGATCTTATTATTGCCTGTGATGAATTGATTCTAAATTTCTAACGCAAACTGTTTAGGTAGGTAACAAGGAAGCAACAAGATCTAGAGTGGTACTTACAGAGTGGTAAGCATATGGAGATTTGCCTTGACGCTCAAAATGCTTAGCCATTATGCAGTATTCTATTGGACCCCATTCCTCTGACTCATAGCAATTACCAAGCGCCGCTTTGTAGAGCTATACACAGAAGAAGTAAAGACAAATTTGCATCAGAGCAAATCAATGTATCCAACAATACAGAGAACAAGTATGATCAATGTATTGAAAGTCTTGAAAGGCCTAAGCTATGATCCAGGAATTATGGAGAGATGAAAAATAAAGGGATATACTTTGGTTGTATCAGTCAGAAGCTCTGTGCCAGCAGGATAAGATGCATAAAATTGATCTCCTCTTGAATATCCTGCTCTTGTTCTACAATATTCCAAACATAAATCCATTTCAATACACTCAATTTCATCTAACTTTGATGAGACCCAGACGCAAAATGGGAAGGATCAAGCACCCAGATGGGAACTAAAACATAGCAATTGAGTTAGCAAAAGAAGAAGTCAAGATTGATAGAGGAAGTCGATAAGGGATTACGTGTTGTTGGTGTAGAAGAAGGTTAGCGCAGCAGTAAAGCAGTAAAACCCCGCGTAAGAGACGACGCGTCGTAACTTTTGAATCTTTAGAATCTCTTTACACACCTCAAAGACCATCGTCATCTTCACAGACGATCAAATCTCGATCCCGAAGTTAAAAGGGGATAGAAACGCTGAGAACACAGAAGGAAATCTCAGCTGAATCGAATAGAGTGGGAATTTCTCTTACGGGAATTATATCGAACACCTTATGATCAATTTATGAAAGGTTAACATACAAGCCTAATTGGGCCTAAATGGGCCTAAATGGGCTGACTAAGTTTTCTCTTTAATGGGCCTATTTATCTGTTAACCTGAATTAACTATGGGCCTTTAGTTCTTCTTTAGGATCTCATGATTGTGCTTCGTCTTCTCTATCTCTCCTCAAAACTCTCCGAGAGTGGAAGTTCAGTTCGATTCGTAGTCAGGAAATTAGATTTCAGGTGCTCAACAGCCCTTCTCGATTCTATTCGCTTGTTTAATTACTCAAATTTAGCTTGATTCTGGTAGACTTTGATTATTCTTAAAGTATTCTTTGTATAGTTTCAGAAACGCTTTTCCGGCTTCCATGTGAATTTTGTTTCGGCAAGCCATGTTATGAACTCTAATGGCGGCGGTGACTCTATCTCTGGTACAACCCTGTGGCATGGTACTTGATTGTATTTAGGATGTAGTTGTTCCGAGGATGTATTCGTGTGCTTGTTCGGTGTTTGATGTTTTTTTTTGAAATTTTCTCAGTGTTTTGCTGGTAGACGACTAAGTGTGATTGTATTGGAAGCACGAAGAGGAAACTGGAATATAATGAGGTCGAAATCGAGGTAGCTGTCGTATTTTCTTGGATTATTATTTTTTCTGTAGGAAATAAGGTTGATGTTAATCAATCAAGCTGGTTCTGTAGGTTGAGTAATGTCTTGTTCTCCCAAGTATGGAACATATCGTACCGTTCAAAGCATACATTTTCTGACAATCTACTGGAAGAAGTTGAGATGCTTGCGACGGCTAGGATCCAAAATAAGTCGAAGTTGATAAGTAAGGTAGATATGTTGTGTTCGTTTATTGGTTTAATTTCTTTGATCCGGAGAATCGTACAGTTTTTTATACTATGCGCTAAGGTAGATAAGTCAGTCATGTATATGAACTTATCTTACTTATTATGCAGGTTGCAGCTTTGATGGAGTTTGATGATGTTGATGATTTCATGGATAATAAATCTGAAAAGCAACTTAAGGAAGAAGCTGTATTGGCGTGTAAGAGGTTCCCTTCAATCATTCTTGGTGATTCTCGTCCGGTGGAATTATACAGCAAGAACACATCTTCCGAGGAATCAAGGAGCATTCTTAACACGCCAACTGAAAACACTTTCGTTCCCACTCCCATGCATGTAGGATGGCTTGATCCAAACAATCTTTCAGAGACATTATCTTCCTTCTGTCCAGAGCTTCAGAATGTCGATTCTTCCTTTCAAAAAGAAGTAAAGTTGGAATGCTCTCCTCTTATAGGCCAAACTGCAACATCTGAAGTTGAAAGAATTACTGATGATTCTGATTATGTTGTTAAGTCTTTTGAGGAGTGTGAACTACAGCAAGCAGAAGGTCCTGCCTCTCAATTTTTTCTTGATTGTACTATAGGTTCTATGTCTGGGCTAAGTAAGAGGCACTATAATCAGCTAGACAGTTGTGGCTTTCACACGGTAGGTATTCGAACACAGAGAAACAAAAACTCATATCTTGAGGAAAAGCTTAAACCCAGTTTTTAAACTGTCTTTCAATCCAGATGAGGAAACTGTTGCACCATTTTCCCCGAACCTATGCAGATTTGCAGAATGCACAAGTAGATATTGAAGATGGGCAGTACTTGATATTTGTTGGGAAAATCTTGTCTTCCAGGTGAGTATTTTGACTTGTTTTACCACGTTTTGTTTGATGATGATTTCTATGACTATTCGTTTCAGCATCTTTCATGTATTGCTTTTGTCTTGTGTGTTAAGCCACATCTGCATGTTGAGAATCAAAACTTAAAGCCTGTGCATTTCATTTTGCAGGGGAGTTAGAGCTGGTTCTTCGTTTTCATTCCTTGAGGTTATTGTCAGCTGTGAGATCTCAGGCAGAGACGGAACTCCAGAGAATCTGAGTTGTTATGCTGATGCTAAAAGAGGAAAAAATATTTTCTTGCATCTTAAGAAATTTTTCCGTGGTACTCGCTTTACCTGGCAGCCTTTTCTTAATAGTGTTCAAGAGAAACATAGACCGGGAGACCTTGTGTGCGTTAGCGGGAAGGTAAATACTTTTGTTTTGTAGTTTGTTTTGTCTGCTTAGGCGCTATACTTGTCTGCACCATAACTCCCCACAAGTCTTATTGAGCTCTCTCTTCCTGAGGTCAACTTCTAAAGCTGGGACTTATTTTAGCTAATGATTCAATTCAACTCTTTCTCAATAAAAGACCACAAGTGAATCCGATTTACGTGGATGGAAGTTTGTGGAAATCATGCTAATTCAAGAATCTGTTGGTAATCTCGTCTACATCTAGGTGAAGGCGTTGCTTGCGGAAGATCATTTTGAAATGAGAGAGTACAATATTGATGTACTCAAGGATGAGAAAGAATCGTCTGTTCGCACACAGGGGAGACCTTATCCTATTTACCCTTCAAAAGGAGGGTTGAACCCAAACTTCCTTAGGGATGTCATTTCCAGGTACATAGTTAATCTTTTTGTTTTGGTTCCGAAAATTGAGAAGTAGCTAAGACAACAATTTTGAAAGGCTATATTAGGTATCATTTAGATCTCTTGTCCAAACTTCGTTTTAATTCAGTTCATTGTATGCTTTATGACTAACCTGAATTCATTGGTCGCAAAAGAAAGTATAAAAATTGTTCATTATTTTTGTTAAAGAACTTGATTTCTTACTTCTTAGTAGTATTCATTACATATTTCAATGTCATAGTCTGCTTGTATCTTAGCTTACCCTTTTTTTGTCTCGCAGGGCTTTGCGGTTTTTGCCGGCCAATATTGATCCAGTTCCTAATGAAATCACCACAGTTTTTGGCCTACCATCTCTTTATGATGTAAGTCATGTATCTGTGTTGGAGTGTTCTTTGGTTAACTTTTTTGATAATCCACAATGAAACCTTATGTCCAATTGGTTTTCATTTTCGGTGTTCTTTTTGTTGTAATTGTAGGCCTATGTCGGTATTCATGAACCCAAGAATTTAGCTGAGGCTGATTTAGCTCGCAAAAGACTTATATTTGACGAATTCTTTTACCTACAGGTAACTGGCTTATTAAGAGTGACTATCTTGTCAGAATGAGCATCGTTGAGCATGATTGTTTGTCAAAAAGCGGTTTGTCTCATGTATCTGTTTTCATACAGTTAGCACGCTTGTACCAAATGCTTCAAGGGCTTGGCACAAAAATAGAGAAAGATGTATTGCTGGAGAAGTTTAGGAAGCCGTTGCTTAATTCTGTTTATGTAGAAGAATGGTCCAGTTATGCCAAGAGTTTTCTGAAGGCCCTACCATATTCCCTTACTCCGAGCCAGCTAAGTGCTGTCTCAGAAATAATATGGGATCTAAAGCGACCAGTTCCAATGAATCGTCTTTTGCAGGTAGTTTTGCTGACTGAGCTGGCTAGTTTTTCTTGAACTTTTTGGGTTATATTGAGTTTTTGTAGGCTTGTACCCAATCTACCAGTCTATCACTCGCTTTTCTAGTGCTTGTAAAACTGTTAATTGATTCAACAAATGAGTGTTTCTTAATAGACTCGGTTTCCTTTCTAGGGAGATGTTGGATGCGGCAAAACAGTGGTCGCTTTTTTAGCATGCATGGAGGTCATAGGATCTGGTTACCAGGTTGGTCTATGGAGTCTCTCTACAATACTCATGGATTTCACCATTTTTTATTTCTCAATTAATCCTCTTGCTACGTCAATCCTAAACAACTGAGATCTATCCCATTGAGCATGTGGTTAACTTTTGATTGATGTCACCGTTTAGGCAGCATTCATGGTCCCCACAGAATTACTTGCCATCCAGCATTACGAACAGCTGCGTGATTTGCTGGAGAAGATGGAGGGGGTACCATCCAAGCCAACCATTGGGTTGCTCACAGGCTCAACCCCGGCAAAGCAGTCACGATTGATTCGTCAGGCATGCCAGACTATGTTGTTTTTAATTATGCCAAACATTAAGCTCTGCCTTATAGCTGACAACTAATGACAGGACCTTCAAAGTGGAGCTATTTCAATTATAATTGGAACTCATAGTCTGATAGCTGAAAAGATTGAGTACTCTGCATTACGTATTGCCGTGGTTGACGAGCAGCATCGATTTGGTGTTATCCAGAGAGGAAGGTTTAACAGCAAGGTGATGCACCTAACATATTTTTGTATTTTCTATCATCCAATTGTTTTAATGAATTTATATGGCGTAGCTCTTTTCTTTCTGCTGGTTATGCTAGATCAAATTTATCGATTCAGCATATCAGTTGTAGCCTGAAGTATATTGGTGACTGACTGCTGCAGTTATATGGGACCCCCATGATATCGAAAACGGAGTCATCTGACCTTGATGATAGTTCTAAAGCTGATCTCAATATGGCTCCCCACGTTCTTGCCATGTCAGCCACCCCTATTCCGAGATCACTTGCTCTAGCTCTATACGGAGATATTTCTTTGACTCAAGTATGTAAAACGCTTTCAGTTTAATTCATGAGAAAGAAACTCACTTGTTCCATGTATTTAACGTCCAACTCATTGTTTTTACAGATTACTGGTTTGCCACCAGGAAGAATACCGGTTGAGACGCACATTTTTGAAGGAAATGAGACTGGCTTTGAGGAAGTCTACTCTGTAATGCCCTTACAATAACTACATATTTTTGGCATAGAATCAAATAATCAAGGATTTTACTTAATTTTTTAAAATTCACGATGGTAATGGAACAGTAGTTAAACCTTTCATTTTTCAAATGACAGATGATGCGGGGTGAACTGAAGTCTGGAGGGAAAGTATACCTTGTGTATCCTGTAATTGACCAGTCAGAGCAACTCCCTCAGCTCCGTGCTGCCGCTGCTGAGCTCGAATTAATATCCGGAAAATTCCCAGATTACAGCTGTGGATTATTACATGGAAGGATGAAAAGTGATGACAAAGAAGAAGCTTTGAAAAAATTCAGATGTGGCGAAACACAGATACTTCTCTCCACACAGGTGATAGAAATAGGTGTTGATGTTCCAGATGCTTCGATGATGGTAGTCATGAATGCTGAAAGATTCGGAATAGCTCAGTTACACCAACTCCGAGGACGTGTTGGCCGTGGAACCCGAAAATCAAAATGCTTATTAATCGGATCAAGTGCCAATAGCTTAAGCCGCTTAAAGGTGTTAGCGAAATCATCAGACGGGTTTTACTTGGCGAACATAGACCTTCTTCTACGTGGACCTGGTGATTTGCTTGGGAAAAAACAGTCTGGGCATTTACCAGAATTCCCTGTCGCTAGACTGGAAATTGACGGCAATATTATGCAGGAAGCCCACGTCGCTGCATTGGTAAATATTCATTTTCCCCATGACAAGTATAACATCAGACTAGTGAATAACATTATTCTCTATTAAAATCTGAATTCATACTTTGGCTTTGATTTTCATTTTCCACAGAAAGTTCTAGGCGACTCTCACGACCTGGACAAGTTCCCAGCGTTGAAAGCTGAGCTTAGCATGAGACAACCACTTTGTCTTCTAGGTGATTAACGTTTCATAGGGCCAATGTACATACCAACCTTCGTAATCCAAAAACCGGTATGTCAAAGTCAAACTAATCTTGTAGTATTATAGTCTTTTGGGGTCAACTTCAATGCATTTCACATTACTTGTTATCATGTTCTAAGTTTTCATTCTCGTGTCCTTTTCATTAGTAGGAAAACCTCAAAGGCATTAACTTTGTTTTTGATGCCTTGTAAAGTTATATCTTTCCCTCGTTTGAATAGGACGTGAACTAATGGAATCCATAAAGACATAGTGCTTGCTTTATAATTTTATAGAGAGTTCTAAACAATGTGAAATTAGTATAGAAGTGGTAATAAGATGTGTGAAAAATGTTTGAGTGGGAATGAAAAGGGACCCACTTTTTAAAAGGTTTTTGGTAGGAACCAATGAGGAGGAGATTCACGAGAAGGATACAAATAGACGACAAAGAGACAAGTGGTGACCCACAAAATGTTTCCTACCCAATCATCAAAGACTGGGTCCCACTAACCTCCTTGTCTCCGCTTCCTTTGTCTTTGGTCCCCACAACACAAAACCTTCTCTTCCTTATTGGAACTTGGAGTGTTGGTACGTTGTTTCTCATCTTATAGACACTGCTTGTGCGTGATCGGTGTCTTCCATCATTATGCATCTACTTGTTTTCATTTTTAGATCTCTTTTAAGCTTATAGAAACTGCATTTTTCATGTTTAAATCTATAGATTATATTGGTTTTTCCAGCTTTTTATTTGTGTTAGTTATTAGGATTCGTTCAATTTGTGTGTTTGTGAGATAGGTTAGAAAAAACATATAAATATTTATGTTTGATTTGTTGGTCTGTCTGTGTTTATGGCTATAAAAAGGTGTTATAATTAGTGTTGTCGGCAATATTTGGATAATGATAATGTGATCTTGTGCATTTATAAGTACTTTTTGTATAGTAAATTAGCATGTGATATTATGGTTTGATGGAAACAATCATTATAAGACAATTTCCTTGTTTAATGTTTTGAGCATTTCAAAGTTCCTAAAGTTGTCACACATGACTGCCGACTTTTAAAATTTATAATTGAATAGTTTGTATTATATATAGTATATAACGACAATTGGTAAGAGTTTTATTATTATTTAATGGAACTATAGTTAAGGAATGGTATTATATTAAACAACATATCGGTTAAATTATTGTTAAGATTATATAATTTTAGTTACTAAGCTCTCGGTAAGAATAAAATTGATAAAAAGAACAAAAATTGTTTAATTTCTTGTGGTTAGTAATCTAGTTGTAGTCTTTAGTTTGCATATAAATTGTAATAACAAATTTATGTTATATATATGTTTTAGCTATGTTCTTTTTATGGTATATTTGTAGAGAAATGATCATTATTATATACTCTTCCTGTGTTAAATTATTTGATTTAAAAAAAAATTCACACATTAAGAAAAATTATTAATGTAACACCTTTTGAACAATTCCTCAAATAACAACCAAACAAATAATTGGATTTTAAATTAAAATTTTGGAATTCACCAATAAGATTATATATAGTTTTTAATTTAAATTATAAAATGAAAAAAAAAATCAAAATAAAATAAAACAACCAATAATAAAATCTAAAAAATCAGTTAATTTAAAACGGAGGGAGTAGTATTTTGTCCAAAAACTTCTAAAATAATAATAAACAAACTTATCAGATTAGAAGTTTTATATTATCTAAATTGTATATAAAAAATGCATTAGTGATCTAATTAGTGATGAGTAGTCTATTTGTGTGGTTTAATTGGAATATTATAATAGAGTGAGAATTTTGGATGCAAAGAAATAAAAGAAGAAATGATTAAATAGAGAGACAGAGAGGAAACTTTATTGACTTAAGAAAGATAGCGATGTCGGGAGATAAAATCTGAGTACATCCCCACGACGAATCATTTGCTCATCGGAACCTACAAAAGCTGTTTATACATATTTGGGATCGCTTTTTTTCTTTTCTTTTTTTTATAATATCTCTCTCTGCTTCCATGACTCTAATTATTGAACCTTTAATTTCATACTTATTATTATTAATAAAATTTCAATACTTTTTGCAGACACTAAGATATAATGAATTACTGGTTTATTAAAATCAAGTTTTAAGTCTAATGGCTTATACAAGTGTTTTCATTGTTGTATTATAAATATGAGTGGATATATATATATATATATATGATGAGTGTGAGACGAGTGGTGGATAACATAAAAAATGCGATATGAATAGGTAAATTGATTAAAAAAACATATAGTTATTTTATTAGATTTTGTATTGTTTTTATAGATGGATATATAATAAATAAATTTTTGTTAAAAATTGGATGAATATCAACGATTTCTAAAAAAAGAAATAATAAATTGACTTATTTTCACTTTAATCTCTCTACATCCCGTAATCTTTATATTCGAGAAAAAAAAAGAATGAATAGTAAAATAAATGTAAGATTATTCTATTATTTCCTTTTTTGGCTATTAAATATTTATAAATTATATGTTTTCTCGAATTAGATAAAAAGATTTCATTAGTTTCTAGAGTGGTATGATTAATATTTTTTTTCAAAATTATGATTATAATATTTATATATATATATATATGATCTTTACATTTTAAATATTCGAATGGCCAAGAATGCACCACTTAAACTCTGGTTTCATCTATTGTGGTGTATATCTTATCCTATACTTACATTACATATTTCTTTAATCATATTAATACATCTATACATTATACATTTAATTAACATTATCCTAATTACATGAAAACAGTATATTTTATACAAACACAAGACCGTTTCATAAGCTTGAATATGCTTTGCTCTTAGACGCATGTTTTTCAGTGTTTTCTAAAATTATCGGTAAGGAGAAAATTTTTGTGATAGTTCAAAATTTTTAGTTGGAATCCGAAGCAAAATTTAAATTTTGTAAATAAACAAAAACTAATTAATAATTGACTCTTAAGTCTGTAATTTACAACATTTCGTAGCCAATGAACATTGAACTACGGTTATATATAGTAATAAATGCTTCATCTTTAAACTGTTCCGAAAAAATCCAACAAAACTAAATTAATGTATAGTAATTATGATTACTAAAAATGCGTTTTTCTTTTTTATCACAGATTATTTTTAAGATTTGATCAGTTATAATTCTCAATCTCCCATTAATTACAAACAAAAGCTATTTAAAAAATCTGAAAAATTAATAAATATAAATAAAATAATTGAATGTGGAGAAACGTATAAAGTAAGAAGACTTAAGGGTCTCAATCATTTTCACAAGCTCAATATTTGGACCGACTCAGGTCCCTAAAACAAAAAAAATATTTCGAAAACAAAAAAAATAATTAGTAAATGAAAGATAATTAATTAATGTAAGCCTGCTGGTTAGTCTCCCACACGGAGTCAGCATTTACTCCACCATGGATTTTCTGACTGACACGTGTCATTTATTGTACGATTCTTTCTCGTATTCCTTTGACCGGTTGACTTTAGTCAAACCCCTATACTCTCTCCTTTCTATTTAATAATCAATGACTCCAATTAATACTTTTCTAACTTTAATTTCTAACAATTTAAAAAACATTTATTTTAAATTTTATAAACTTTTTGCCTTTTTTTATAAACCTAATTTGATTAAAAATACTATATAAGTATATATGACAATAATAAACGTACGCATATACAAATAGTACTATGTTTATATATGGATTAGGCATGCATGCGTGTATATAAATATAAATATATATGTATAGAGATAAATATATAAAGGCATCGTCACGCTTCAAAGTTTGCCTCTTTGTTATTTAGTCTTCCTCTTAAAACTTTACCTTTTCTTCTCCTTCTTCTTCTTGCTCCTCAAGAACCCTAATTAAATTAAATTAAATAAATGGCGATTTTACCAGAAAATTCTTCTAATTTAGATCTTACAATCTCTGTTCCTGGCTTCTCTTCCTCTCCTCCCTCCGGTAAGCTATCTATATATATGTATATATATATATATAAAAAAAACAAAAAGTGTTACTATTTATACATATTTTGAGGTTTAATTCAAACCATATATTATATCATTTTTTGTTAAATATAAACTTAGATTCTAATCCACCTAAACTAACAATTTTTTTCATAATATTTATAACTTTTAAAAACCAATTTCAAGTCTAAATCCGTCTGATTTGTGTGTATGATCGGATTCTATGTATTATTTATTTTTTTACAACAAGAAAACAAAAAAAAAGAGGAAGAAAAAAGATCTATAAACTAAAAATGAATTAAGAAGTATCAAAATATTTTTTTTAATTATCAGGATTATTTAGGTTGTTATTAGTTAATAATAATGTTGTGATTATGTGTTTAATTAATATAAATAAATACAATAAGTTTCAGATGAAGGAAGTGGAGGAAGGGATCAGCTACGGTTAGATATGAATAGATTACCGTCATCGGAAGACGGTGTAGAAATAGACGGCGACGATGAAGAATTCAGCCACGGCGGCGCCGGCGGCGGAGGCGGTGACGTTGTACC
>KE151134.1:590602-618684 GCA_000411095.1 Aethionema arabicum
CCTTTTATAAAGAAGATTTCTCAATTATTTAAGCATAGTATATTATTGTACTATAGATTCCAAGTGCAAAAATGTAAACTTGATTTATCGTGCAAGTACAAGCACTAGAACTTACACATATCTTATCTTACCTATCATAGACTATTATACATATATAGATATAATCCCTATGCTACAAGCCTACTATATATTACATGTAAAGTTCAAAAATTGGTATGAGATAAGATTATTTAGCTAAAAAAAATAAAAGTTCAATAATATATCAAATTTAATTATAAAATTATTTTATAACTTCTCTTTAGTGAATATTCGTTTATCATTACATAAATCAATTTTTATAATTGCTAGATACGATTAATATCCGTTCTAATGCAAATTGAATTCTATTACCACAAAATATATATTTTGAAATTAAAATGGAAATTGAATAATATCCATATTTATTTTGAAATTATTAATTTTTTTTTGAAGAGAAAAAAGTGGAGAAAAGCAAAGGTGATGGGCACAGATGTAGGAGAAAGCATGAACAGTGGTGTTATCGTAGGGTCATTCTCTATACACTTCCAAATTATAATACAACATGCATATGCTTACATCTAACATATCTCTTTAACTTAATAACATGCCTTATGGGATAAGATATCCAAACGTGTGTATACAACTCATATAAAACCAACTAATCTAACCTTTTTATCTTTGTCTATTTCATATCTTGTGTAATAATACATCAGAGTCATTTCATCGAAAAAAAAAAAAAAGTAATAATTGAACCATATAGCCCATGACTAGGCTTAATCATATGTCCAAGCAAATTTTAAAATCCATTAGCTAGATCAATAGCCCACCAAACACACGCGCAGGGAATACGCGTGGAGCGCGTGTCGTCAATATCCGTGGGCTTTAATATACAAAAATGCTATTTTATTGGATCAATTTCGCGCGTACTAAACTTTATGGGCTAAAATTAATACTAGAAAGTAAAAACGGCCCATTTAATTTTTATAATGGGCTTGGCCGTTTATTTTAAATTTTATTTATATACATACAGTTTTGTTGTTTATATTTTCTGAAAATTCTTTAATCGAAATTAGAAGAAAGCGATCATGGCCAGATCGTTCTTAGTTCTCTCAATCGTCTTCTTCGTCGTGCTCGTGGGACTTCCTCGACCCTCCGCCGCCACGAAGCGTCATGTGATTAACTTCCGGTCGCCGGGACTTTATCCGGAGGGGCTAACTTGGGATCCATCCGGTGAGCACTTCATAGTCGGTTCACTCCACAGCCGCACGATTCATTCCGTCTCTGACGCTGGTGTCATTCAAACTCTCGTTTTCGATCCTGATCTACCGGAGAACGCCACCATCCTCGGTCTCGCCGTTGACTCTAGTAATCGTCGTCTGCTTGCAGTTGTTCACTGTGCAGCGCCTCTCCTTCCCTTCAATGCCCTAGCCGCTTACGATCTTCGAAAGGGGGGAAATCGAATCTTCCTCTCTCCTCTTCCGTCACTACAAGGAGATGAATATAACATCGTCCGCGATGTCGCTAATGATGTAGCTGTTGATTTCAAAGGCAACGCTTACGTCACTAACTCAGCGAAAGACTTCATCTGGAGAGTAGATCGTGACGGAATAGCCTCGATCTTCTCCAGATCACCGTTGTTCAAATCGCAGCCTGTAGCAGCAGACACCGATCCATTATTCCGAGATTGTGGCCTCAATGGGATCGTCTACATCAGTAAAGGCTACCTCCTAGTGGTGCAGAGCAACACAGGGAAAGTATTCAAAGTCGACGAAGAAAACGGGACGGCGAGATTGGTGCTACTGAATAAAGATCTGCTTGGTGGGGATGGAATGGCGAGGAGGCGGCGTGACGGCACAGTGATGGTTGTATCACAGAAGAAGCTTTGGTTCCTGAAAAGCCAAGACAATTGGAGTGAAGGAGCAGTTTCTGACGAAACGGAGCTGGAGGAAGAAGGTATGGCTACTGCTGTAATGGTGGCTGGACAGGATAGGGTTTATGTGTTATACGGGAGTGTAACAGAGGGTTTAACGGGAAATTACAAAGATGAAGAAAGGGAATGGTTTAGATTAGAAGAGATTTGGTCAGAGAAGGAAAGTGAAGACGATAAGATTTGGGTATATGTGTTGGTCGGTCTTGGTTTCGCTTACTTCTGTTTCTGGAGGTTTCAGATGAAGAAGCTCATCACAAACATGGACAAAAAGACGACTTAGCTCTTCTTGACTCTATTTATAAAAAACACTTGTTGGTTTCAAGTTTTTGTAATATGAAACCTAACACAGGAGAACATAACAAACACATCATGTAGTGACATTTTGGGTTGGATAAAATGAAAGCTTAATTGATTGTCAGATCATGTTTCAAGATCAAATCCATTGCAGGGAAGTAACTTAAGTACTTAAGATGAAGAAGAGATTGCTTACTGTAACAAGTTTGCTTCCACCACAGGTCCAATGGCTTGTTGTGGTAGAGATGGAGGAAGAAGAGGAAACAGTTCTTTCTCTTTCTCTTTTTGTTGGTTATCTGACTTGGGCTCTGATTCTTTAGCTTTCTCCCTCAGCTTCTCCAAAGCTTTTCTCCGGTTTTCTTGTCTTCCAACGCGAGCTTCTGCGTCTTCGCCATGGAGAAAGGTAAAGCCTCCCAGAACTCCAGCCGTTAGATAAACCAGAGTTTTTCTTCTGGAAACATCTTTGATTATAAGTTTCTGAGTTTTTGCTTCAAGTAAAGGCTGGGGAAGAAAGGCAAAAGGTGCTTCAGAGATCTGCGCAAACTAAAAAGACTGATGCTTGCAGTGCAAACTCACACTAATCTTCTTTTTTTTACACCATGAAACAGCAGGGAGCAGCGAAACCAATAAAAAATAAGACAGCATCTGTACGAACCTGAGGAGAATCTAAACTTGTGGCTAAAATCACACGACGCCTAGAGATTTTGGGTGATTCTCCCGTTATCGGAGTAAGAGGGAAAGGAACAGACTTCCAGATAGAGCACGATCTCTCCATCTGTCTTCTCCGTCAGATCAGCTTCTGGAGCAATACCTTCTCGAGTTAACCTGTCTATGGCGTTAGACAATCAGAAATGTGTGAGACAATTAAAAAGATGGGCTTTTTATTATAAATCAAATGGGCTTCGCTGACTTTACCTGCAATCTGATTAAATCAAATTCCTAGCAAACAGAAGATCGCAAATTCTGTCATCAACATCGACATTTTCCTTGAAACGACTAGAAGCAACAAGCTTCCTCTTCTCTTTCCTCAACGATGCTGCTTCTTTCTGGAAATCACTGGTTCTTTCAAGACCAGACAATAGAACATTGTATGTTCCTAAGGAAGGTATCATCTTTCTGTCTCTCATCTCTCCAAATATCTTTATTGCTTTCTCTGGACTCCCAGCTGAGATATAAACATCCATCAGCGCTGTGTATGCAGCTACGCTCTTCTGATCATTTGGAAGTAAGTCGAAAACCTCTGCTGCTAAGCGGGGTCTTCTGCCAAATCCGAGCCTATGGATCAACGTTGCTCCTTGGTACACACCAAGTACATGTTGGGATTTCATCATCTCTTTGACGACTTCAATCACTTTAGGAAGCTCATCTGATCTCAGAAAATTACCAATCAGCCCAAGATACGCTCTCTTCTCGAGGTGAATTTCCAGTTTTGAGCTGTACTCAAGGGCTAAGGAAGCACCATCGGTTCTACAACGGTCACAGTTTGTTTCTACGATGGTTGAAACAACAGAAGAATCCAACTTTACGTTTCTGTCTTTCATCTCCCGTAGTAAAAGATCAACTGCAACTAGATTCTGCTTCATCAAAAGAACAGAACTGATAAGTCTACTATCATCTGAACTCATAATAGTCTCATCAATGTCTTCTTTGTAGTTCATAGATTCAACAGAAATGTGCGAATTGACTTCGTTTAACAGATCATTGCTTTCGCCTGCAACTTTTAGGGTCTCTAAAGCCTCAAGAAAGACAGGGTAACGAAGTACCATGCCATTTTCTTTCATGTATAGAAGAATTCGATTAATGAAAGATGTTTCCCTAAATTTGCAGGCTTTCCCAATCAGAATATTGCAAGCTGCTTTGTCTGGCTGCACCCCAGTTTCCTGCATCTTAAAGAAAATGTCTAAGGCTTCTTCGCATTTTCCTGTGAAATCAAACGAAGAAACTAAGGTATCATTCTCATGGCTACACAACGATGGGAAATTAAAACCAAGAAATGGAATACACATGGAGCATAAGCTACTAGTAATTTAAAAATCATTTGCGCAAAACAGAGTTGTGAACCTCTACTAGGCATTCTAACAAACACTTGGTGTGCATAGATTACACAATAAATGCAGCTCACCTGTGCCGATAAGATACTCCATCAATACCGTATAAGTATAACAATTTGGGGAAATGCGAGAGCGTAACATCTCCTTATACACCTCCGTTGCTTCTTCAACCCTCCCATCAGCGAAAAGTATCTTCATATAAGCCGTGTATGATACGACCGTAGGTTCGCATCCATTATCTCGCATTTCCATCCACAATCTCATTGCCTCCTCAACGTCGCCAGAATTTGAAACCCAATGAATCAATGACGTATACGTCACTGTATCAATCACCACACCTTTCTCTTTCATTAGCTGGAAGACAGAACGCATTGATTGGATTCGACCCGCTTCCCCGAAGATATCGAGCATCGTGGTATAAGTGAAGTGGTCGTGTTTGAATCCCTTGACTTGAGCAGCCCAATTGAAGAAGAGCCAAGCCTTCTGCATCGGAGGATGGGATTTCAATACTCGGTTTATAATGTGAGAATCCCATCTGACGCCGAGAAGTCGAAGCTGCTCTTGAGCAGATTCCCAAGTGGAATACTTGAGGATGTTATAGATATTAGATACAATATCTCTTGTATAAATCCTGGGGTCTTGGATCTCTGTTTTGTCTAACTTTGATTTCTTCTTGATAGGATATCTAGGTCTAGCTCGAGGAAGAGAGTGAAGCAGCTTTAAGGAACTCTGGCAATGGCGGAATTGGATCGGAGCTTTGCGGAATATGGTAGAGAAACGCATGGATTTGCGAGGTAAACCGGTTCTGAGGGAATGCAAATGGATCTTATTTTATTTCTTTTAATTTATGAAATCGTTGGTCCGACCCAAAGAAAATAAAAATGAATGATATATATTTATTTATTTGTTTCCTAATTAATCTACTTTAATTTTTTTTTTCCAAATCTTTAATTTTATTTTATTCGAAGTTAGAATTTCTAACTTGATACCATGGTTGAAATCATTAATATTATGCAACGCCGGTTGCATTTGGTAAAGTCTTTAACCAGAATTGTTAGTTAAAAATATCAAATGATTTACTTTGACTAGTGATCTTAATGTTATAACCATAAGTCAGCCATTTCGCCTTTGAAAATTTGTTCACTAATTTGTATAGTACAAAGTCTTACTTATATTATACATAGCTCCATTACAATTTACAAGCCAACACATATTTATTTATAAATGTTTATTATATTCGGAAAATATTATTCTGTAAACTTAGTGTTGAATACTTGACAAAATTAGTGTTTTTTAGTTACATAACATGATTACTATGGAGAAAAACAAAAAACATTATTACCAGTTGCTAAATCATATTTGATATTCTTCCCCACAATTATGTAGCAATACATTTTGAAGCTTTCTGACTTACTATTTTTAATGGGTCGCCTTACTATTTTGTCTGCATAAAATATAATTTGATATTTTGTCCGTATGATATGTATACAAATCCATTTTTTGTATGAGTTTGAGACCCTTATAACTTCAAGGCCACCTTTGTATGCATATATACATATATAAAAATCTCCTCAAATTACCATGAAAAAAAGTAGTGATATAAAACTAGTTCTTGAGAAAAGCTATTTTTATTTATATTTAAATCTAGCCTTTTCAATATGTGGTTACATTAATCTGATCAAATTGGATCAAAATAGAATTACATATGTATGAGAGAATTAAAGAATAAAACATGGTATAGAACTATAGAGTATAAATCATGGGCAAAGGACATAACTTTGTGAAGAGTAAACCTCTGAGTGAGAAAGAGGGTTTAGTCTGTTATGGCAAGGAGATGGTTCTGAAGGAGGAACCGGACCTCTTTGAAGCCGGTTAAGCAAACCGGTTTCTTCATTGTTGCTAATCATCATCCATATGGTATGCCTTCCCGTTGCTGAAGCTCCTCTTGATCCCACCAAAGCTATTATATACATTATAATTACAATGAATCTCCACATCATCATCATCACCATCATCATCTATGGTGTTTTATATATATATATATGTAGATGATACATATATATAGGGAGACGTAAAGAGAATGGTGTTGATTTTATTGTATTGTTTTGAAAATGTAAGTAGAGAGGTTGCTCCGTCAAATGTTTGACTTTACATTTATAAACATATATATGCTTGAGTATTATGTTGAACTTTTGTTGTATGTCTGCACTTTTAGCAGCCTATTTAGAAACACTTATTTTATTTATAATATATATATATATATGAATTTCTCCAAGTATTTTATCTTCCTAGATATTTTTTTTTTGTAATAATATCCAAGCAGATCGATATTTGAAACTTTAATTTTTTTTTATAAAACATGAAATAATTTGTTACTAGAAATATTTTACTTTTGGATTACTCATGTTAACTATTTATAATGTTACTTAAATATTTTGAAGTAATTCATATCTATATCAACAAATTTCATAAATCATGTAAAGAAATAAGATATATTAATTTGAATTAGTCAAAGGACGAAGAGTGATCTATATTAGACTTTTATCTAACAATTTATATTTTCTATATTCGTTAGTATGATGTATCACATTTATCTTTATAATATTTATATTATAATATGATGGTAAATTAAATTAAATTGCCGGCTAAAAGCAGCCGTTATGAGGTCGTCTAGTGGTTTATAAGTGGAAGTATGAAGAGTCAATAATATTCTCTTAAATATTTTTGATTCACATTTACTTTAAGACGTAAGAATATATGTTTACCGTTGGGCCTTTTGGGCTTCCTTGAGTCTTATGTAAAGCCCATTTAAGTTATTGTAAATATTAAATTTAATTGTTATTTATTTTTCATTAAATCTTTATCTTCGGAAAAAAAAGATAAAAAAGGAAAGAAACAAGAAAAAAAAAAGTCGACAATGATTTGTGTCAACCAATTGGTGTCGCCTCAATTCTACGCAAATCGAAGGTTAATTGCTTTCACTTTCCCAGAAAAAACTATTTATAGTCTCTTCTTTCTCTCTATCTTCTCTGGTTTGATTCAATTCTCTGAAGTGTTTACCAAACTGTATCTGAATTTGGTTTTTTTTTGTTCTTTAGGAGCTTCGTGAAAATGTCTGCTTCTGGAACTCAAATCGCCGGAGGGGTTTCACATGTTTCCATGGCGGTAAAGCCTCCTTCACATCCGACTTACGATTTCAAAACCGTTATTAAACTAGCCTTATCTGAAGATGCTGGCGATAAAGGTTATTTCTTCACTTATTTCGCCTCTTTAGGTTTTTCTATGCGACTACTTATGAAAAACTGGGATAATTAGTTAATTGGATCTTTGAATATATGAAATTGAGTTGGTGAATTGGTTTTTGAGTATAGGAGATTTAACGTGTCTAGCTACTATACCGTTTGATATGGAAGTAGAAGCTTATTTCTTAGCCAAAGAAGATGGTATCGTTGCTGGAATTGCTCTTGCTGAGATGATTTTTGAAGAAGTTGATCCTTCATTGAAGGTAATCACTTCTGATTTTGTTTCAACACTCTCTATATACATCTTTACTGTGATATGATTTAGTAACAACTTGAAATTTCAGGTTGAATGGATGCGAAAAGATGGAGATTATGTTCATAAAGGGTTACAATTTGGAAAAGTTTCAGGGAATGCACATAAAATTGTTGTTGCTGAAAGAGTTGTGTTGAACTTTATGCAGAGAATGAGCGGAATTGCAACTCTTACCAAGGTTTTGTTTCCATTCCTCTACTTTCTCAAGTACCCTCAAACCGATTCACCGGCTTGTTGCACTCTTATCACTTAGAAATGATGATAATCTTCACTTTTAGTGAGACAGATTGGTTGGATTAGTGAAGGTTTTAGGCTAATTCATCCATATCTACCCCTGAATTTGAGCTATGGTTCCTTAGTGTTAGTCTTGAATTGAGCTGTGTTTTGTTGCATTCAGTTAATGGCAGATGCTGCATACCCTGCGTGTATACTGGAGACAAGGAAAACTGCTCCGGGTTTGCGGTTGGTGGACAAATGGGCGGTTCGTTCTACACTTCTTCCGTTGTAGAACATTTAGATTCTAAGATAATCTCTGATACAGTAGAAGTTTTGTTTTAGCTTAGGTACTGATTGGTGGAGGAAGAAATCACAGGATGGGATTATTTGACATGGTGATGATAAAAGATAATCATATCTCAGCTGCAGGAGGTATAGTAAACGCTATCAAATCCGTGGATGAATATCTTAAGCAAAAGAATCTCACTACTGATGTAGAGGTAATAATAATCTAAGAACAGACAAGAAAACATAACAATCCCTTTGCGTTTAGTCTGCAGAAGTCATCATTTCTTCTTCTTGTTCTTGAAGGTTGAGACAAGGACGCTTGAGGAAGTGAAGGAAGTGTTGGAGTACGTTTCAGGATCCAAAACTAGTTTAACAAGAATAATGCTGGATAATATGGTTGTACCATTAGAGAACGGTGATGTTGATGTAACTATGCTTAAAGATGCTGTTGACCTCATCAATGGCAGATTCGAGACAGAGGTAGAGTTTTTCTTTGTTGATTACATCTTTAAATTGAAACTCTCTTTAACATAAAGAAGCTTTTAAATGTTGACAGGCTTCAGGTAATGTTACAATTGAGACAGTACACAAGATTGGACAAACTGGAGTTGCATTCATAAGCAGGTTAGAATCAAGAATCTTTTGAATCTCTCAAATCTTTAAGTTTAAGAGAAAGATTTGGGTTTTGGTTATGGAAGAATGTGTTGTTTTGCAGTGGAGCTTTGACACATTCAGTTAAAGCACTGGACATATCTCTTAAGATTGATACAGAGTTAGCTCTTAAGGTTGGAAGAAGAACAAGACGAGCTTAAGAAACAGAGCATCGTCTTTTCCTCGTGTACCGCTTCTGTCTTTTATTGTACTTTTGTTATTAATAAGATGAGATAAACTGAGAAGAGAAACAGACAAGACATGTATGATGAATCTACGTTATAAAATTAAAACTTATTTTTGTTTTGTTTATATAGAAATCTGACATTGATGAATCAAGAAAAGCTCTGTTTCTCACACACAATTTCTGCTTTATATATACAAAGAAATACAGAAACGTTGGGAAGCCGTTATACATACATCACTATATATACATATATATATATTAGTTTATTGTATTAAACGACAGCGATTTCACTTCCTCCTTCTCTATCCGCCATGAAAGTAACTCGTCTCTGCAAATAACAAAAAAAAGTCTTTTTAGGTTTAATTTATCCAAAAATTAAAAAAACTCACAAATCAGCATACAAAATTTGACCCCTTAAGAAAAAGTACCTTTATCCGATTCAATTTTCCGGTAAAGTTCAATACTTTACAAAAAAAAGTAAATTTTTTTGATTATTTTATTAAAAAACTAACCAGAGGGGACTTAAGTCTGGTAGTGGGGGCCTGACGATCACAAATCCGGCGCGTGTTCTTACGCGCTTCTTCTTCTTCTTCTTCTTCTCTCTGTTTCGCCATAAACATAGCAGCTAACTTCTGAGTAGCTTCCGCTTCATTAGCTCCTTCCTTTACAAGCTTTTCGAGCTCAGCTTTGGGAATTCTAAGCTTAACTCTAACAGCTCCTTCTCCGTTTTGTTCCTCAACCGCCCATTCTTTAGTAGGATTAAGTATAGAGAGATCAGAAGATGATCTACGAGTTAACATCAAATTCTCTAATCTCTCCTTTGCACTCATTTGAATTCCCGATCTTACCCTTCTCGGTGGACACTCGTTAACCGGTTCCACCACAAAATATAACCGCTTTGGTTCTAACCTTTGCTTCGCCTGCAAAAAACCCCCCAAAAAAAAGACCCTAAATCAGCAATCTTTCATTGAAATCAAATTGCTTTTAGTTTAAAAATCACAACTTTGATGATTCCATTGCTAAATCTTCGAGAAATTGAGCAAAATCTTCCATTTCATTGAAATCAATTGCTTTTAATCTTAAAATCACAACTTTGATGATTCCATTACTAAATCTTGGAGAAATTGAAAATCTTCCGTTTAAATACCTGAAGTGGTTTAGCTCTGGCACCGTAGTGTTTAACAGATTCAGAATCTAATAAAACGTGACCAGGGAAGTCTTTTAAGACTTGATCAGCTGTGATTGGAGTTTTGAGCTTGAAAGTTTCGCCGTCAATTTTCATGATTTTGGTGGTTTTCTTGGCGCCTAAAGTGTTACCCATAAGTAATGTTTTGGATATGAATATGAAAGAGAAGAATTTTGAGTAATGGAATATAATATAAGGTTTTTTTGAGAAATAATAAGAATGTGAAGGCGGTGGGAGTTATGGTTGGGGTTTAAATGAGGTTAAAGGAGAAGTTGCAGAGATGAGAGAGAGAGAGCCATGTGCGTATGGGTGTACGATATACATACGTGAAAAAGGAGCTCCTTTTATTTATTGTTATTTAATGAACAATCTTTGACTATTTGAACTTTTTTTTTGTTCAAACAAATAACACAAAAAAAAAAAAAACGAAATAGATTTTGTGCTAGAAATTATGCAAAATATTATAAAAAATGTTTTTGCAATTTATAGTAATTTTTTAAAATATATTAATAATACATTTGGATTTAGTGTTAGGATATTTTTTATAAAAAATGATTGAATTATGATATTCTTTAAATTTCTCTATTTTGTGTTGGATTACCTATAATTAATGTTTGCAGAATATTTGATAGAATCTTATATGGAAATTGTGTAAAAAGAGTGATACTAATTGTATGGTTTAGTTTTTTTTATTAAATTCAAACAAAAATTAGTTCATTTAAGAGTTTTTTTTAGTGAAAATGTCTTTGAAATTTCATTAAAAAAATATAAATAGATCAACTCATTGTAATTTATTTAAATTGTAAATTCATGTTTTTTTTTGTGTAATAACAAATATTAGTACATAAAAAACTATAAACAATTTCTTTTATCTTAAGAATGTATTATTTTTTATTTATAATTAAAAAAAGTTATATTGTTCTTTTTCTGATTCGAATTATTTGGATTTTATTTTTGTAACAATATAAAATTTGAACTCGGTTGAATTAAAATATAACAAAGTGGTAAACTTTTAGAGAGAAAAAAAGAATTTATGTTGAAATAGTAATAAAAAAAAAACTTTTGTAAGCAATTTTGAACTTGACAACATCATGCGGTCCAACTCTTCAACTTTGGTGGACTTAATCTATTTATGCTTTTTATTTGATTGATATAATAAATGCAAACGCATGCATTAAATAAAGGTAACAACGATAATGGAATGCGTGATTAACATAATCATATTGTCTTTTACTTTCTTAATTACTCAATTTTATATTTTTCGTTAATCACGGCAAGAAAGTGTTTTATGATTAAGGAAATGACTTTATTTCCTCCTTTATAATTGTCATTATTAATAATGAAAAATCAGAAATTGTACTTATCGGGTACAGCTTAAAACACACTAATACATTATATTATACTAATAATTATTGTTAATTTTTTTGTTAATTCACTAATTATTGTTAATTATGCACGTTTGTGTTGTGGACCTAATTGCAAGTGTCAATTAATAGTTACAAATATGATAGATAAAGTCCAAATTGATGGTCTGTTTTGCAACTTGGAAACTATCCTCATTTATGACATCATAGCTCAACACAATTTTTCAACATTTTACCATAAATGCATACAAATCATTAATCACGGCTCGTACAAGAAAAAAAAAAGAGAGTAAATTGGAGAGTGTATTTTATTTATTATATCATAATATAAAAATATATAATAATCAACTCAACTATTCAGTTCATGAATCTTGAACTTATTTATTTAAATTATGGCACCACTCTTTTGAAAAAATCAATAGAATTACCTAAACTTGTGATTATACCTCATAATACAATACATATAATTAGTAAAAGTTTAAGTCGACATCTAAAATATCTTTATCGATTTTTTATACTACATTTTTTTAAATAAAATTAGTCATTAGTTTTAAATGGTACATGTTTTTATATAAAAACGAGATGACGTTAACTCGTGTTATATCAAATGAGTTTTTTTTATTTTATTTTATAATTGTCGAGAACCCCTAAACTTGTATATGAAAAAAATCCTTTATAGTTATATAGTTTTTTTTATTGACCCCCATAAATTTAAATTATTCGATTTTAATCATATTATTATGACTCTGTAACAATATTTTCAGGTTCCATCACCTGTATGTATGTATATATATATATATATATATATAATTAATTAATGGAGGTATTAATATATCTGTGAATTGAAGTCAAGGTGGAAAAAAATGAGAAATATTCAAAGAACGTGGTGAGACCATGCAGATGCAGGTAAGTTAATAAGTCCAAGTTAAGTGCAATTTAATTGCACGATAATAATGTGTATATATGTATTATGCATACCTTTTCTATTTATAACCTATGGTTATGTTCATTTTTCATTTGCTGCGAAATTGCCTAGCTCACGTCAACTTCTAATGAATATACTATAAAGTATAAGATAGTTTTTATTTGAATGATCATAATACTGGTCAATTTCGGTTTATCTACAACTACAAGAAATCTAAGAGTGACAATATTACACGGTAAATCTATTGCTAATTTAAATACTTACAAATTAGTCACTATTAAAACAATAAAAAAATAATTAAATATTATTATTATTATTCTGTGACCAATTTGTAACTATTTAAAATGATTCTTGAGTTTAGCGCGACAATTTCATGTTTATTTTATTGATTCTGTTAAGGACAGTTGATTGTTGTTGACCAATATCATTCTAATAAACACTATTTTAATTTATTAATTATCGATTTTTACAACACACATTTTATTTATAAATATAAATATGAACGTCGTGCTTCAAATTGAATATATATATATACACGTGTGTATTCATATATATATCCAAACTTCAATTTGGGATCATTTTAATAGATATTTGGTATTGTATCCGCGGATTTAATAATTTATAAGAAAATAAAAACAATGATGATGTTTATATTCAGTAATTTTTAATACATTTTTATAAACTACAATGAATCAAATAAATTTTACAAGAGTTATTAAAATTATATCATAAAAAATGTATAACTCAAATAATAAATTTATTACCATCAATTTAAAATAGAAGATCAAATCAAGTCCCTTATGGTCAATATTGTTTCTATATAAATATGATAATAATTACTGGTTAACTACTGGTTATCCCAAATCATAGATTTAAACAATTATAAACAATTTTTTTATATAGTTAATTTTAAATCAAACAATTAAGTTAACTTTCAACTATTTTTAAAGTTTAATTTGATTTCAATGATATATCCAGACTTCAATTTGGGATCTGGACTTTACTATATATATATATATATATGCCACATAAGCTTTGAAGTGATAGTAACCACATGCTCACAAATCAAAAGACTTATGATGCCAAAGATTGATTCAAGAACTGCAATCTAAGTCTCAAGATGGTTTGATTCTCTACAAATAAGACAAAGACAAAGAACAAGATAGCCGGATGGGAACATAAGCCCAAACTAACTCATAAACTTAGACAAAGATTGTTATCTAAAGTGGTTGGATCGATACTCTTAATTATCAGCTTTGGGGAGATTGAGGTTTTTGAAAACTGGACTGTCCACAGCTACGCCCATTGCATTTAACCCATTGTCCACATAGATGGTTGCGCCGGTTATGGCTGAAGCCAGTGGTGATACCAAGAAGGCTGCTGTGTTACCAACTTCGTCTGCAGTTAGTGTTTTCTGAATAGCTGCATTGTTGTATGAGTACTCAATCATGGTGTCTATGAACCCTATTGCTTTTGCTGCTCTACTTCCCAAAGGACCTGATCATAGATAATCCAGCAAGCATTGCTCCTCTCTTCAGAATCATCAACAATGCTGAAATATATTTGTATCGTAAGAGTGAGAGATGAATTACCAGCAGAGATGGTGTTGACTCGGATGTTGTGTTTCCTTCCAGCTTCAAATGCAAGCACCTGAACACGTAGAGATGTTAAGAAACGTCTCTAGTTGTTTTTTTCGGTTTAGTAATCAGGAGTTAAAAGACGAGAATTAGGAACTAACTAACCCGTGTATCACTCTCTAGTGCGGATTTAGCAGAGCTCATACCTCCACCGTACCTGCGTGGAAGGATATACTTGTCAGTCACATCATGTAAGAAACCAGAATGTATGTGTATATGTGTTAGTTTATTCAGTGAATATCATGCTAAGGAGCAGGAAAGCAGATATAACCATACCCAGGAATGATTCTTTCAGAGGCAATGTAAGTAAGAGATATAGAAGCGCCTCCTGAGTAATCATAATCAAAAAACCACATCCAACATACATCAATATCAGAAAACAGGATTACAAAGAATAAGAGATAGAAGAGGTTTGTTGCATGCCTGGGTTCATGATTGGGACGAAATGTCTGAGGAGAGAAACAAAGGAGTAACTTGAAGCAGATATAGCAGCGAGATAGCCTTTTCTTGATGTCTCAAGAAGAGGTTTGCTAACCTAACACTCAAATGTGGCCATTTAGGAAGCAGATCTAGCTAATGAATTCATGAGCTGTAAATTATATGAACATAAAGCATCTCTACCTCTGGCCCATTTGCAAGGGAGTGGACAAGGATGTCAATGCTTCCAAAATCTTTTTTCACACATTCAGCAGCTTCCTGAAATAAGCAACAATAACCAGGTCAGGTCATAGAGACGCAGTCATCAAGAAAAACACATCTTGAGCTCTGCTTTAGATGTGATCATACAATTCAGGAATGCATAAAAACATCGCTCAATAGAATTATAATGTAAAGCCAAGGAAATGATTGTGTATCTAGCATATATACCTGTACTGTCCAGTTTGATGATCCTGCATATCGCTTATTCGCTTTCACCTGAAGTTTTATCATGCAATGGAAAAATGATGTCATCTGGATATGTAACTGTTCCTCATAACGAGAAGGCAGGATTTCATACTTACATCTTCAGGTACATCTTCAGGACTGTCAAAGACTGCATCTAAAGGATAAACCTTCTTAATTTCCATCAATGATCCATCCGGCAACCTGAAAAAAAAAGTTGGACCGCAAATTAACGACCATTATATGAACTATGTAAGGTCTTGCAAAGAAATGAACTTCAAAATTTGTAAGTCCTTACACACGTGACTGGTCAAATTTTCCACGCCTTAAGCTTGTCTCAAAGATGTTAAGCGCCTAGTAGACCACTCAAAGGTTAGTGTGATTTAAGAGTTGAGAAAACTATAAGTACCTGACATGACAAAGGAACAAAGAACAAGAAACTAAAGGGTAAAATTCACTCACAGGAACCCATGTCCCAACCAATATTTCAGCTCCAGCAGCAGCAAGAGACTTTGCTATGGCCCACCCATAACCATTGTCATCAGCTATGCCAGCAATGAAAGCTCTTTTCCCTGTAACATTTAAGGTCAAGTACATTGATTTCATACAAGGTCTCTGGATTTCTTGAAATTTGACGAGCAAAACCTCTTCATGAGAATTCTAGTACAATTGAAGAAAAGCTCAGTGTCATAAAAATGAAACTTAAGATGAGTGCAAGAAAGCCAACCTCTCAAATCAATTGGTAATCCAGAAGAAACTTTATTTTCACTGGATTCAGACATGGCTTTTGTGGAAAAGTTAAAGGTTTTTTTAGATGTTGGTACAACACTGTGCTTTCTCAAACATCCAATATCGGATAAACGGCGAGTGCTGGTAAGTTTATCCCATGATGCGTTTCCATGATTGACACCAACAATGTATGTGCTTGCTTTAAAGCCATTGCGTGAAGCACAAATGACTGGCCTTCTTGTAGCAATTTGGAAACTTGAAGCTGATGTTGCCGCCATTCTCAAAGAAATCTGGGTTTTGTGAGAAAATTGAAAAACAAAAACATAGTTTATACCAAAAGGGGCAAGTCCAAAATAAAATAAAAAAATCATGTAAACAAACATGCCATCCGTTAAACTCCATAATCACATAAAAACAAATATGAGTAGAGAGGTTAATGGATAAACAAGAGCCAACTCTGCACACTGTTAGACTGCACAAAGCCACAGGAATAAGAATTTCAACGTAACGGCTACCAACTTCGATGCAACATTCAATAACTATTCGACAGAGATTTGATTCCTAATCTTAAACATTTCGATTAGATCCCCACTGTTCCAGGTAAAGTTTCAACAATGGAACAATAACAATTAAGTTTATCCATCGATTTACATAATGCCGATATAGTTTGAGATCGAGGGCACACCTGAGGGTTTCGAGAACACAAAAGCTTGTTTCTGAAAGAATCAATGGAGAGGATGCGAGGGTTTGAGAGAAAGAGAGAGAACGCGGCGCAGTGTACCCAAAGAAGAGCAACAAAACAAGTGAATAAGCGTTTGGTATAACAATTTTCGATGAGATCGAGGTGTCTACGAGAGTGAACTCTACTTCTTCCTCTTTCTTTCATTCACCCTTTATTACGGTCCGTCCGGTTCGGTTTAATAGAAAACCGGAAACATAACCAAATTATATTCCGGTTTTTTCCGGTTTATTCTTCTACTTGCTTCGCGGGTTTAGCCTAATTTACGAATTACATGAACATTGAGTAAACCGGGACTCGACATCGAGAAAAACGGATTTGGTGTGGCAGGTAAAGTTGCTCGACGGCATTAGTGTGACATCTGAATATATCTGATTAATTTCATAAAATAAGAAAAGGAAATTCCACGTTATCTGAAACCACGTCAGCTAGGTTTCCACGTCAGCAAGGTATCCACGTCAGCTAGATTTCCACGTCATCTGAGTCTCCACGTCAGCGAGTCAATGTTATTAATTTTCATGGGACTCGTTCAAAATTCCGAATCCTCAGTTTTCGGCATTTTCGGCCTAAACTCACACCTCTGAAGAAGAAGATGACGCGGGCACTCCTCTGTCTTCTCCGATACTTCTTACCAATTCGAAGATGGCGAAACTCGTCGAGACTTTTCCTTGTGTACCTTCAACAGAGCGAGGTCGGGGGATTTTGATATCTGGTGATCCCAAATCTGATACCATTCTCTACTGCAATGGTCGGTCCGTCTTGATTCGGAGCCTCCAGCGACCCCAAGACGTCGAAGTATACGGAGAACATGGCTATGCTGTTACTGTGGCACGGTACTCTCCTAACGGGGAGTGGATCGCTTCCGCTGATGTCTCTGGTACGGTTCGGCTTTGGGGAACGCATAACGGTTTCGTACTAAAGAATGAGTTTAGGGTTCTGGCTGGTCGGATCGATGATCTTCAATGGTCTTCCGATGGGCTTCGGATTGTCGCTTCCGGCGATGGAAAGGGGAAATCGCTTGTTCGAGCCTTTGCGTGAGTTCTCCTCTATTTCTTTCATTTTTTTTTTGTAATCTAAATGACAACTCGCTTTTGTTGAATCATTCGCCGGAAAACTCCTCGAATATATGGTTGTTATGATTCTCAGATCAAGTTTCCTGGAATTGCTATTTGTTGTACTCATTTTGCGTTTCCTTGAAATTTTGCTAGCAGATTAGTTTTTAGCCTTGATCATCTCTTTGACGAATTCGGTACTTTTCTCTGTTTCTGAGATTGGATTTCGCTGGAATTATATTTGGAGTAATTTGGATTCTTGATCGTTACGTCCCTTGTATGACATTATACATCTGTGTTTATTATATATTAGATGGGACTCTGGCAATACAATGGGGGATTTTGATGGCCATTCCCGTAGGGTTCTGAGTTGTGCGTTCAAACCAACGAGACCTTTTCGAATTGCAACATGCGGGGAAGATTTCTTGGTGAACTTTTACGATGGGCCACCGTTTAAGTTTCATGCTTCTCACAGGCAAGTTATGGTGGATTGCTCTTATCCATGATATGTCTCCTGATTAGCTAGATATATCATGAAACCCCTTTGTTTTACAGATTTAAATGACTAATAGATTCGTCCCTGTTCACAGAGAGCATACCAACTTCGTCAACTGCATCAGATACTCACCTGACGGTAATAAATTCATCACCGTAAGCTCGGATAAAAAGGGCGTGATTTACGACGGAAAAACTGGAGATAAAATTGGAGAATTAGCCCCAGAAGATGGTCACAAAGGCACTATCTATGCTGTTAGCTGGAGTCCCGACAGCAAACGGGTACTGCTAGAACATCTGCCAAACTCTGCGTTATGCTACTCACACCACCTAATGTTACTGACATTGATGAATATTTAGGTGCTCACTGTCTCTGCTGATAAATCCGCCAAGGTATGGGAGGTATCTGAAGACGGAACTGTTGGCACTGTAATAAAGACATTGACGTTTATGGAATCCGGTGGAGCTGAAGACATGCTTGTGGGATGTCTTTGGCAGAACGATCATCTCATTACAGTGTCTCTTGGCGGTACCATTTCGATGTTCGCTGCAAATGATATGGATAAACCTCCGTTGCTGTTATCTGGACATGTTAAAAACGTCACTAGTTTGGCTGTTATTGGGAAAGACCAGAAGACGCTTCTGTCTTGTAGCTATGATGGTCTCATAGTCAAATGGTTACAAGGTGTTGGTTACAGTAGCAAGTTACAAATGAAAGACAATACCAAGATTAAGCGTTTAGCGGCTACTGAAACTGGCATTATCTTATCTGGGTTTGATAACAAGGTAAGATTCTGATCCATAAACACTTTCTTAACACTTGTTTTCCAATAGAATAGGGGACATGGATCTCGATGACATTTCAGATATGAACTTTAGTGTATGACCTCAATTCCATTATTGACAGGTTTGGAGAATTCCTTTAACAAACAACGAATTTGGAGATGCAGATCATATTGATATCGGCCATCAGCCTTTGGACTTAAGCATTGCCGTTGACTCAGCGGAATCAACAGCACTGGTTTCATATGATTCAGGAGTTGTATTACTCAACGGCATGAACATTTTGAGCAAGACCGATCTTGGTTTCTCTGTGACAGCCTCTGTGATCTCACATGATGGCAAAGAAGCAATAGTAGGAGGACAAGACGGGAAGTTGCACATATACTCAATCTCAGGAGACAGTCTCAAAGAAGAAGCCGTGCTAGAGAAACACAGAGGTGCACTTACAGTGATACGCTACTCTCCTGATTCCACAATGTTTGCTTCTGGTGACGCTAATCGCGAAGCTGTTGTCTGGGATCGCGAGACAAAACAGGTGACAGCGTCTGCGTCTGCGTCTGCGTCTGCGTCTGCGTCTCAGTCAATCTGTGTTAATTCATGGTTAGCTAATGTGGAAATATGTTATGTTTTGCAGGTGAAACTAAACAACATGTTGTTCCACACGGCTCGTATAAACTGCTTAGCATGGTCACCAAACAGCACCATGGTAGCCACTGGGTCTATAGACACATGCGTCATTGTATACGAAGTAGACAAGCCAGCTTCGAGTCGCATCACGGTGAGGAACGCTCATCTCGGCGGCGTTAACGCCGTTGCCTTCGTCGATGAAAGCACCGTGGCAAGCTCCGGCGAAGATGCTTCTGTTCGTTCGTGGCATATCGAACCTCAATAACTGAAACCAGACTTGTTGTTGCGTTACCAAATTGGTATCCAAAGCTTTTTCTCACCATTTTTGAAAGTTATCTAAAAAAAAGTTAATATTGACATGTAAGACTGTATTAAGCTAAAGTACTTACCTTATCATGAAATATACACGTGTCGCAATTTTAGCTAATCTATCTAATAAGGGCACGAAACGGCGGCGTTGCGCGGAAACGACGCCGGATGTAGCCAGAAAGCTANGGATGTAGCCAGAAAGCTAATTAGCTTTTCTTGGCTTCAGTTAATTATTATTTAACTTACTATTAAAGGAAAATTTAAGCGAAGTTAATTAATTAAGGGAAGAGATAATGTGAGCTATGGGATGATTCTTACTTGCTTTGCTTCGTAAGGCTTAAAGCTTTACCTCACCTGAACTTCCAAGAAGAAGACGACAGGGAAAACAAATTATGGCGCCTTTGGGCGGGAAATCTCTCGTAGATGCTGTGTCAGGCTTTGGTGGGAATGGAATTGGCAGGGTTTTGGCTGCGGTGGCCGCCGCTATGTTGGTCCGGTTGTTTTCAGGACCCGGTCCGGCTCTCTTACCTGAGAATGATGCTGAATATGATTTCGATGACGGCGAAGAAGGGGAAGAAGAAGACGGAGTTTCGTCTCCGGGAAAAGTTCGCTCCGTGACAATCCGTTGGAGAAACATTACGTGTTCGCTTTCCGATAAGTCTTCGAAATCGGTGAGAACATATCTTTGAATCTCAGAAATTTATTTTCCGTGCATGTTTGAAATTGCTGAAATATGACAAAAAAAATATGCGCCGATGTTAAATTTTCAAATTATCTGTTCTCCCGGAAGTATATGATTATCCATTTCGAGGTTGGTTGCCCTTTTTCTGAATCGAATTGCTTGAAAATGTGACTCTCAGGTGCGATTTTTGTTGAAAAATGTATCCGGTGAAGCAAAACCTGGGAGGTTGCTGGCGATCATGGGTCCTTCTGGATCTGGTAAAACAACATTGCTCAATGTTCTTGCTGGACAGTTAAGTGCATCCCCTCGTTTGCATCTGTCAGGCCTCTTGGAGGTCAATGGGAAACCGAGCTCGAACAAAGCTTACAAGTACGTTCTATGCGCATTACAAGCCTATCTTTAGGTGAAATTGATCATCGTTTGATGGAGTTTCTTGCCATGGTAGGCTTGCATTTGTGAGACAGGAGGATTTGTTCTTCTCGCAGTTGACAGTGAGGGAAACACTTTCTTTTGCAGCAGAACTTCAGCTTCGGGAGATCTCTTCTACTGAGGAGAGAGACGAGTATGTGAACAACCTCTTGTTCAAACTTGGTCTGGTGAGGTTTCATTGATCTCTTCGTTTTGGTATTGAGGTTACAACTTGACACTCTGAAATTTATTTCAAAAGGTCAGCTGTGCGGATTCATGCGTTGGTGATGAAAAAGTTCGTGGTATCAGCGGTGGAGAAAAGAAGCGATTGTCACTTGCTTGTGAATTGATGGCTAGCCCATCTGTTATATTTGCCGACGAACCAACAACTGGTATGCCTACTCAATCTGATTCTGGAAACATTGATAGATTGTTTCAACGCTAATGGAGCATATATGTGGTGTCCAGGGCTTGACGCCTTTCAGGCTGAGAAAGTGATGGAAACATTGCAAAAGCTAGCACAAGATGGACACACTGTGATCTGTTCCATACACCAGCCTAGAGGCTCAGTGTATTCTAAGTTTGACGACGTAGTGCTGCTTACAGAGGGAGCTTTAGTTTATGCTGGCCCAGCAGGGAAAGAACCTCTGACATATTTCGGGAACTTTGGGTTGTTTTTCTGAAATTTTCCCCCTATCTGTCACATATGTCCACTAAGTGCCTTAGGATTGTTTCTCTGATCTTCTGTTATGCTTATGCAGGTTCTTTTGCCCAGATCAAGTAAACCCTGCTGAGTTTCTCGCTGATCTTATATCAGTTGACTATAGCTCTTCAGAGAGTGTCTACTCTTCACAGAAGAGACTACATGCTCTTGTTGATGCCTTCTCTCAGCGTTCATCATCAGTTCTTTACGCCACTCCAATTAGCCTAAAAGACGACACAGTGAACGGCTTGAGACCTCGTAGAAAATCCATTGTTGAGAGGAATGATGGTTGGTGGAGGCAGTTTTTCTTGCTTCTTAAGCGTGCATGGATGCAGGTATCCTCTTAATTTTCCATGATCTAATGACATCTTTCTACAACATGTTGGGTTTAAAAACTTTCTATGACTTCCTGAAAACACCTCTACTCCCTAGGCTTCTCGAGATGGCCCAACAAACAAAGTCCGTGCAAGAATGTCTGTTGCATCTGCTCTGATATTTGGATCCGTTTTCTGGAGAATGGGAAAGTCTCAGACTTCTATTCAGGACAGAATGGGTTTACTACAGGTCTAATACATTATATGCATAGTTAGTTTTTCTATATTAATCTCTCTTCTTCTTTCCTTGCTTTGTTTATAGTATTAGCAATGATGTGCTTCAGGTTGCTGCAATAAACACAGCAATGGCAGCTCTCACAAAGACAGTTGGTGTCTTTCCTAAAGAACGTGCGATTGTGGACAGAGAACGTTCCAAAGGATCTTACTCTTTGGGTCCTTACCTTCTCTCCAAAACAATAGCTGAAATTCCCATTGGTGCTGCATTTCCTTTAATGTTTGGTGCTGTACTATACCCCATGGCTCGCCTAAATCCCACTTTATCAAGGTAATATAGAAGCTTTCTTATTCCTAACCTTCATCGCCCTGATAAGTCGTTCTTGAGTTTTCTGTATTTGCCAGATTTGGAAAGTTTTGTGGGATAGTGACTGTGGAGTCATTTGCTGCATCCGCCATGGGTCTAACTGTTGGAGCTATGGTACCAAGCACAGAAGCTGCAATGGCTGTAGGACCATCTCTTATGACAGTTTTCATCGTCTTTGGAGGCTACTACGTCAACGCAGACAACACACCACTCATCTTCCGTTGGATCCCTCGTGCTTCACTCATCAGATGGTAATCACCTGAACCCAATCTAACTACATAACAACGCAAAAACCGTGTACAACTCTTCACATACAATCATCTGTTTCTCAGGGCCTTCCAGGGACTCTGTATCAACGAATTCACCGGTCTCAAATTCGATCATCAAAACGCAATCGACATCCAAACCGGAGAACAAGTAACAACTCAATTTCTATTACCTAGAGTTCAAATTTGAGTTCATCATAAGTTAAATGTTTCATGGCAGGCGCTAGAACGTCTCTCGTTTAAAGGAAGCAGGATAAGGGAAACAATAGCAGCTCAAACTCGGATTATAACGTTCTGGTATTTCACCACATACCTTCTCCTGGAGAAGAACAAACCAAAGTATCAAAAGCTTGAGCTTCTTCATGACAATGAAGATACTGAGAAGTCAGGACTGCAGCTGGAGCCTGAGGTCGTTGATGAAACCGAAGAGGCTCGAGAGGAATCTGAAGATAATCCCCAACAGACAAAACTTGAGGATCAAACAGCAGATGAGCTTGACGAAATCCGTCCCTTTGTTTTCGAAGGTTTGTAAACAAATTTGTAAATATTTAATAATCAAATCATCTGCATTTCCATGGCTAATGCTCCAACACACACACTAAAATACAAAGAACAATGTTCTTAACTAAAGTTAATAAACAGTTTATTACTACATTAATATATGTATGTATATATATGGTGATTTTGGATTAATCTCTAGCAGGTAGCAAGTGAAAAACAAGAGGGAGACGATGAGACGAGTTGCTTTCAGATCTCAATAAAATTATGCCTACCCAATGTAAGACGTTTTTTTTTTTCCCCGAATGTAAGACGTTTTATTTAGATTTCAATAAATGAGTTTTCTTCACAATTTAATTTTTAAAAAATTCATAAAATAATGATTAATTACATATAAACAAGAGATTATCAGGTAATGAAAAAGTCAAATGCGGAGACTTTTCATTAGGTAAATTAAAAACTGGTAACGTCAGGATCGACGTCTGAAGGTTCCAAACTAAATATGATTATGATTAAATATTAATTAAATAACCGAATTATTTTGGTAATTAAAAAAAGAGCCGCCCCTTGGGAAAAGGTCAAAAGCCCATCCGTTACGTGAGGGGGACGTGGCGTCTATTCGAAACATCCTCGTATCGTTTTTCTTTAATTAATTTCTATTTATTTATATAAATAAATATTCACCGTTTGAAGAATTACGTTTCACTAAACGCCACAAAAGTCTAATTGTGTTCTACTAATGGTTTCTTAACATAGTTTGGACAAATCATTTTACAAAAATATGGAGTATAATTTTTCTGTTTTAGGTAAACATCTAATCAAATGCATCATGTGCCATATTATACTGAGGTTTTAAAAACCCGTAACGACATTTAATTTTCATAATCTAATTTTATTATTTCGTCAATGTCAACGTCAATTATTCTTTTTTTATTTTTCTATTCATAACCATAATTATTTTTATATCAAAATATTTTTTTATAAATACGCGCATATACATATATGATATCTCTCTCTATAAGTCACCGACTTTAACGCTTTTTCAGGTGCAAGCACGCAATATAAGTATATCTAGAATTTTTTAAATGAACCAATACCAATAGACACGTCAGTGTGTGTTTTATATTCCAAATTTCACCATTCTCAAAATTGCCGTGTCTTCTAAACGTTTCCAATTAATTAGCGTATCGTATGAGTTTTAACAAACTTAACAGTTATAATTTGTTTATTGTTGAATTTTGAACATTTTTTAAAAAATATTTTAACAAATCATATTCTAATTATTTATAAAATTATGTATAACAATACAACACAAACACTGGTCTATAAAAACAAAAAATGATCAGTATAAATTGAATGATATTAGTGGATTATTGATCCACGAAAAAATGGTTAAATGTATTAACTATTACAGATCCAATAAATTATTTTCGTTTAAAAAAAAGAAACAAAGGTGGAATTGAAAAGGACATTAAATAAATCAGACCAACGCGCTAACTTAATCATATCATAAGCCAGCCTCCTTTTTCTATGTAATTAATAATAAATACAATAATAATTAATAAAAAAAATATAATAATAATTCAAACAATTCCGTTATAAATACAGTTCACCAACAATTTCCTTCAATCAACAATCCAACAATTTCAATTTCAAATCTCAGAGACATTCATTAATTCAATGGCAGCAGCTACACTGATTTCTTCTTCTTCCTCTTCAATTTCCCCACTCAGATTCCATCCATTAACGTCAATTTCTCATCGCAGCCGTCAAAGAAAGCTTATGACCGTCGCTTCTTCCGCTTATTACGGCGGTGGAAGATTAGTCGACGAAAACATGATCGTTCTCAGGAAACGAATCCACGAAACCAAAATGATCGAACGCAACTACGAGCCGCCTTCTCATTGGATGAATTGGGAGAAGCGTTTCTACAGCACTTACGATTCCTTTATCTGCGAATCGCTAGGTCTTCTCCAGACTTTTCTTATGAACTCTCGCCCAACCGTCGCAATCGCAACGCTACTTCTTGTTCTAATTAGCGTTCCCGTTTCCTCTGCGGTTGTAGCGTCTCGTCTCTTTGACCTCTTTCATTGGGTTATCGCTACATTGGGCCATATGGGTTGATTTCTTAGGCCCATTTTTATTCTTTACTTTTTTTAGTCACTTCAAACAAAAAAAAAAAATTCTTTTATTTTTTGTGTATATACACATTAATTATATTCTTTTATATTGTCTTGGTGATATACTTTTAGTTACGTATATTTTATACAGTTTCATTATTTATATTTGTACGGGGTTGTAATGAAATAATAATAATAATCTTTCTTAAGAATCTCTAATGAATTCTTGTGTTTTTTTATTAGAGTAATCTTTCTTCCGATCATGACTTTATTATTTTTATATTAAAAAAAGAATACAAATACGTTTTTTTAGTTTATATATTTGTTATTCACTGTAACAACCCTTTTTATTTGTCAAATTGGCAAATGTCAATGTATTTATTTAAGTTTAGCAATAGTTCAAGAAATTAAGAATGTAAATTAGGTTGCATCACACTAATTGGAACTAAGAGTACATTTTTTTGTTTTTTTTAATCTTTAATTTGACTTTTAATCATGTAATTATTAATAAAATCAAGCAAACAAATACGAGAAAAATAATGAGATATTCCGGGAAATATCAAAATTCAGGGAAGTGTCCCTAAAGTTTAGCGCTAATTTATGTAAATAAAGAGAATAATTAGGAGGAGACATAAAAATCATCGAGAAACGTGTTTGTGGAGTCCCGAGGACCAAAGAAAGTGAAGTCTCTCTGTGTCTCTCTGCGTCTCTTTAATTCGTTATCGTTCTCCAGAAAAAAAAACCCTATCTTATCTCTTCCCTCTCCTCTCTCCGCCACCACACAAAAACCATCTTTTCTTCAATCCCTAATTCGGCTTCTGGATTCTCCCTCATTCTCCCTAAGTTTGTATTCACCAATTGTTGATTATTTTCTGCAAATTTGTGTTTGTTTTCACCTAATTCCTCAGAAATCTCCATTTATTCAGTCGAATTTGGAGGAAGGAGAGGTTGTAATGGCGCTTGCTTACGATCCTCTCTTCATTACCTCTGAAAAAGCCTCCATGGTTACATTACCTTCACCTCCTCAAGTTATCTTAACCCAAGACGAGCTTAAACGAATCGCTGCTTACAAAGCTGTAGAGTTTGTTAAATCCGGTATGGTTCTCGGCTTAGGTACAGGCTCTACAGCCAAACACGCCGTAGACAGAATCGGAGAGCTTCTCCAACAAGGAAAACTCGAAAACATCGTCGGAATTCCAACCTCAAAAAAGACACAAGAGCAAGCACTTTCTCTCAACATCCCTCTTTCCGATCTCGACACACATCCTGTAATCGATCTCTCAATAGACGGCGCCGATGAGGTCGATCCGGATCTAAATCTCGTGAAAGGAAGAGGAGGATCTCTGCTTCGAGAGAAAATGATCGAAGGAGCTTCAAAGAAATTTGTAGTGATTGTAGATGAATCAAAATTGGTGAAATTCATTGGTGGAAGTAAGTTAGCTCTTCCGGTGGAGATTGTTCCGTTTTGTTGGAAATTCACGGCGGAGAAGCTTCGGAAATTGCTGGAAAGCTATGGATGTGAAACGAAATTGAGATTGGGACGAGGAGAAACAGAGTTCGTTACAGATAATGGAAATTACATAGTGGATCTGTATGTGGAGAAAGATATGGGAGATTTGGGGATTTTGAGCGATGCGATTTTGAAGATACCTGGAGTTGTAGAACATGGAATGTTTTTGGATATGGCTTCCACTGTTATCATTGCAGGTGAATTTGGGGTTAAGATTAAGAACAAACAGAGTTTGTTTTGAGAGAAATTTGATTTTAGATCAGATTTTAGGGTTTTTGATGATTTGTTGTTATGAGGAGGAGAAGAGACTTTTTCTTCACATGGTTTTTTGTATGCTCAATACATTTCATTATCTTAATTATAGCTCTTTTTATGAAATTATTCTAATTTTATGGTATGTTTTCAATTTAATTAGAAAATTAATTAAACTAATATATAATCATTAATCACATGACATACACTATATTATATTTATATTATGAAATCGAAATTCTTAGCACATAAATTTGATAATACTATAATTTTGGCGTAATTGTAAGTCGTTATTGCATGGTTCATTTGGTTTCTATTGATGACGAACTTAAAAAGCATAATTAACAAATACAAAATGGTTACGTGGCCTAATAATCGACCTAGAACACAATAATAATGACACGCGTCAAAGCTGGAGAGGCACACGGTTAAATTGACACGTGTCTTTTTCTCTTCGGTGACGCGTGTCCTTAAAAAGAAGTAATCCAAATTTCTTTCTTTCTTGAAAATGATTTTTATTGGTGATCATTTGTGAAGGTTCATAGCGTCGACGTTTCTTTGGCTTAGGCTTAGGTTTTAGCTACTTTGAATCATAATTTATACATGATTACATATACAATTCAAATGGGCACGTGTATATACGTATATATACGTACGTCTCTGATGAAATTGATATAAAGTAAGAGTAATAATCATGTGAGATTCGAGAATCCATACTCAATCTCTTTGCTTCATCTGTAAACAGAAGAGAGAGAAAGAAAGGGGAAAGAGAGAGAGAAAGCAAAGAAGCTTTTTTTTTTTTTTTTTTTT
>KE151134.1:618692-643138 GCA_000411095.1 Aethionema arabicum
TCTCTTCTTCTAAGTCTCCTCTTTCTTCGCTTTTCCACTTGTTCTAATTTCAACAAAACTAACGGAAACTCAAACACATCATCTCCTAAACTTTGGCTCTTCCTCTTCATTTTTTCCCTCTTATATTCCACTCTTTTTCTATCTTTTTTCTTCTCTCTCTTTCTACCAATCAATTTTCTTCGAATTTGGATTCAATACTGCGTCGTTTAGGTGTTCTTTCTCTCCCCTTTTCGAACTATCAAATTTTGTGAATTGGGTTGGGTAAAGTTGAGTTCTTTTTTCAGCTTTTTGTGTTCTGATTCTGTAATGGAAAGTCACCAGCTTTGGTTCAGCTTTACCTAAGCCACCATAGCTTGCAAATTAATTTGCTTATTAAATTCAGGAATTGATTTCACATGTTCATGTGTGTATTTGCGTATTACATCTTCTTAACATTTATTGCAAATGCTTCTCTTATTCTGACTCCAACTCATTCTTATCCATTTTACAGGAAAAAGGGGTTTTTTTTTTCTTAAGCTGCAAGGTTCTTATCTGTTGTGTAAAATGGGAGATCATTTCGTGCTTCTTGTGGATCGTTTGATCACAGAGTCCACAATTGAAGCTGCGATTCAAAGCAGGAATCGAATGATGCAAGAAAATATACCTGTTGAAAGTGAAGAATGTGGAATTGTTGATGAGAAAACACTCGAGAAGCTCTCTAATGGAGATTTGACAATGGTGGAATGCAGAATTTGTCACGATGAAGACTTGGATTCAAACATGGAGAATCCTTGCTCTTGTATCGGCAGCTTGAAGGTAACCAAATCGTTTCCTAATTACAAATTCAACCAAAGAAACAGAGAACATCTTACATAAGTTGTTGAATTTTGCAGTATGCACACCGGAGATGTGTTCAGAGATGGTGTAACGAGAAAGGTGATACCAATTGCGAGATTTGCCATCAGGAATTCAAGCCGGATTATACAGCGCCGCCGCCATTGTTACAGTTAGGTCATGTTCCTCTCCATTTCAGGTAACTTTTCTTTTCCTCTAACCAACCAAATCACCATTTCTCATTTAAACTAAGTATAAAGACGGTTTTGATATGATATGAACTGTAGAGGAAACTGGGGAATATCGAGAAGAGATGTAATGGAGCATCAGTTCATAACAGTTGTACCTGCTGATTCCTCTTTTCTAGAGCGTGGTTACGACAATGAATACTCTGTTTCTTCCACCACAAGCTTCCTCTGTTGCCGGTCCCTTGTACTCATCGTACGGTCTTCTTTAACCAACAATTTTCTGAAACTTTATGTCTTTGAGCTTTTGTTTCATGTTTCCATTGTTGTTTGCAATTGCAGTTTATGGCTCTTCTGATTCTTCGAGACACTCTTCCTTTAATCCTCGCTGATTCAAATCTTCACGTCTTTCCTTTGTTCACGGTAAGAGTTTGATCTTCTTCTTCTAGATTTTGGAGTTTTCTGGTAACATTTGTGATGTTTGGTTTCAGTTGCTGTTTCTGAGAATCGTTGGAATTTTGTTACCGATCTATGTCGTGACGAAAGCAGTTGCCACCTGTCGTCGCGGCTATCTGCCTCCGGGATCAGAAGCTATCTCTGAGTCTGAAGAATCATCTGATGAAGAAACAGAACATTCAGATTCAGAGTCTTCGCAAACAGAGAGGTTGCCTCAACAAACGCTATCTTATATAATAGGCGTGCGATGATTCGAAAACTGCTGTTTTTTTTTAACTTGAATCAATGTACAGTCTCCACGTTGTAAATAGAATCTGTTGCCTTATACATGTAAAATGATGATTGGGTTATAAATGAAACAAGTAGTATCTCATTTGCAATCCTCTTCTCTCCTGAATCTGCAATGAATAGAAACAACAAAAGTTGCAGAAAAAGGACCTGAAGCAGGCAACTTTGGCATCCCAACTTCAATGTCTTTCTATGTGTTGGTCTGAGTTACTTGAACAGAGTCTCTAATGGTTCAGTTCCAGCTTCTCCTTGGCCTGAAAAAACCGGCACATAAGTTAGAAGCTCATAACTGTGTAGTTAGTAATAGATAGATAGTGCAGAATTGGAGTCATACTTCCGGTTCTTCTGTTGTGTTCTCCAGTAACAAGCAAGTGCTCCAAATGCGCAGCTGGCGAGGGCTATTGCCAATGCAGCTCCGATCGGTACAACCAGAGCGTTGGTGGCTACTGTTAACTCTTCGGTGCCTGCAATGGCTTCTTCCTTGCTCAAAATGACACCCTTTTCCTTGTACACGGATAAGAGCTTGGACCCGTAGTAGTTCTTCAAGAATTTGTAGACTTCATCATGGTCCCAGTCTATGTTCTCCTCGTTACTCGAGAGGTAACATGTTGGGCAAAGTTCTTTCGGTGGCCAAATGATCTTGGGGAATTTAGGGTCACCTGTATGGAGAGACGCTTCGTCCTTCATGAGTCTCTCGTTGACCTTGTTGTGTGTGCTCCATAGCCACAAGATCAGATCACGTGCCTTTTTAAATGGAGTTTTGACGCTGTCCGTGAAAATTCATACGAGGTTAGATAAGCGAAGACCACTATTAATCTCTGAGTCGCCCAAATTGGTGTTACCTGATGCACATGTCGTTGAAATGCATACGGCATTCATCACACATGAAGAAATTGTTGATGAAACCACAGATTGACGTGAATGCAAATTGGCTTTCTCCATCATCAATCCTCACAGAAAGTGAATGCATCAGAACCCATAATCCGCAGCTGCAGTCAAACATTTGAGAATAGTTCCAATCTGAACTGAAGGATCACTTCAAAGAATTCAACAAAGGACTGATTTTGATACCGTACCTGAATCCACGAGTATCGTTCTTGCTGCCACGGCAAAACATCTGCCAATAAGAACATGAACAGAATGAGACAATAAGATTTCTCTGAGGGAACAGCAAAGATAGTACGAGTGTTGGTTGCAAACACTCACGTAGTATCCACGCGGAACATCCTTCCCACATATAGGGAAGTTTCCCAGGGTATCTTTTCCTTCTGCTTCATTTTTATCGTAAGAGCATTTGCCAGATGGGCATATCTCATCATAGTTCACGAGAATTTCTGCAGCTCCCTTTCGACACCTATAGAGATAGGTAGTCTGGAAAACAGTGACCAGCAAAACGCAAATGGACAATAAGAAGATGAAACTTTACCTCCTCGAAACATGATGTGCTGCTAGAAGCTGAACAAATCTAATAAACGAAGTACTTGCTTCAGACGATTTAATGGCCTGTGGAAATGGAACTACTTATTAAGAGAACTAAGCAAAGGAAAACAAAAGGTAAAATACAGAACAACCATAACAATTTCTCTACCTTTTGTGCTAAAATGATATCAAAAGCTTCTGCCGTGGCTTCTTCCACATCATAAATAGCTTGAGAAATCTGTGGTAAATCAACAACCAGTTATCTATGGTCTGTTTGATCGTATAAAGAAAAGTCACTATTGTGAGCATAGAGCTTTCTTGAAACCTTTTCATGGTATGATATATTTGACGAGACATGTTCATTTTCAAACTTCTCATCTTCTAAGCCATACGAACTGAAACAATATTGACAAGAAAAACAGAGATAAATAAGATGTCAACTATTTGACAACATGCGGGTACTTAATCTGCAGATATCAGTTCAATATTGGGGAAATTATAGATAAACCTCAATGATAATACAAAATTTGAAATTTTTAGATATAGTTCAAGCCAATGACTAGAGATAAAAGTCAAGTGGTGCATTATGCATATACCTGCCAATCTGCTTGTTTATCCAGTTCAGCAAACGCTCAGCAGTGCGACCATCATCAATAACACTTATTTTGCTTTTCTCATCTTTAAGATTCAAGCTGCCAGAGACGAACTCTGTAGGAGGACCCCAAAAAAGCATTGGATAATGACTTACAGAGAATTTGTCGCAGAGCTTGGTATTTGTCTGTGCTGCCATGGAAGTCATATGGACAAATTTAGCATCAGAAATAGTAAACAAACATAATCCAACAAGATCAATATAGCAAGAGAAATACCAAAAATAAGAAATTAAACGGGAACATGGAGCAAGTACCTTCATTGCACAATCAACTCTCGTCATCACAACGATTCCAGGATGTATTGCATCTGGTCCATTAAAGAGCCTCGCGACCTTTTCATATTGAGGCTGCAGAGTAATAGTTCAGGTAATGAGAATCTTCCACACGTATAAAAGCCAAAAACGGGACATAGAAAGTACGTTGCTCTACCTTGTAGTTTCTACAGGCAGGACACCTGGAATCAAGTGAAACAATATCAGAATAATCATAAACTCTTAAGAAAAGGGTGATGAAGTCAAATCTCTCCTCATAAGGTGAAACTTAAGTATGGTACAACCACGCTAGATCCATACCAAAGTTAGGCATAAGAAACCCACCAACCAAACTTAAACAAACAGCAATTCTGATTTCACCCTAAAATTTCGAATTCAATATTTTGAAAATCACAGCATAGAGAATCGAATAAACTGTACCAGTGAGCGAAAAATTCGACGACGGCATATTTGGCAGGGGTCTCGCGAAGAACTGAATCGAAGTTACTAGTGTTCAATTCAATAGCTCTATCTTTAGGCTCCGAGTTCCCACCGCCGATTTCCCGTAGAATCGTTCGTGACCCTTGGAAAGACGCCGCGGCAGTTTGAAGGCTCAGTAAAGCCACGAACATAAATAGATGTACCAAAGACATCAAATCGAATCAAGCAGACACAAAATCCACTTCTTGATCCAAACGCTCAGAAATTGCCAAGCTCTGTTCAATACATAAACAGAGTTAGGATTCTGCGACAGAGAAAGACGGGAACCAACAACAGCGAAGATCTATAAAAAAAAAGCTTCTCTTCCCTTCCCTCCTTCCATGGTAGTAATATTTTATAAGCTCGAGAACGTCGTCGTATTACTAATGGCCTACCACCAAACGACAGCATATTGCTTTTATATTATAATGGGCTTTCTTTATAGAACTCTCATTAGGTTTGGGCCGTTTCTGGGCTCTTGTACCAATAATCCAAATTTATTTATTATTATTATTTTTGAAGCCATCATTTTACACGTCGAAAAGAAGACTACCGTGTGTCGGCCATATGCACATTGGATATTCCCTAATAATATACTACTATATAGACCGATAAATCTCGTGGAACATTATATATCATATATTATAACGATTATAATGCTTAACTCAAGTTTATAATTATAAAAAATTAAGTAGTTTGTGAAGAGTGATGAATATTTTTATACTGTTTTCACATTATTATTTATAATGTAACGAATTTTAATAGATTTTCTATAATATTCCAAACTTATCTTATGAGAATAAATAAATAAATAAACCAAATATCTACAGCCTTTCTTTTCTTTTTGCCGATTTTAAAAAAGTATTAAAAATGTCAATTTGCCAATTTTATGTTCATCTTGTCAGCATCTAGCCATCGAGTATCCACCATTAATTAAAGAGCCGAATATGGCCTTTGCCTTTTCCATTTTATTCCATATTAACCCCTTTACCTTTACCAATAGCTAAGAATTTCCATTACATTTTCTAAAGTTGCTTTCTTAACCCCAAATTATTCGAAATCGGATTTGACACCGGATTCAATAGTGACCACAAACAATAGTTTCGCCCAGTTTTTAAGTATTCGTTAAATATCAGGGACAAATTGTGTGAATTTAGATATATAAGGGGCATATGTGTTATTTTTGTCTCATTTCTCTCTCTCTCCTCCAAATATGAACCAATCTTCTTTCTCCTCATTTGGTTCATTGACTCATTTTTGAAACTCCTGAAAATTCCCAATTTCCATTCGCCGAATCTCGAGTCTCTTCTCCTCCTTGGTTTCGGATTGTTTCTTCCACTAAATCTTTCCTGTTTAATCGGAGCTTTCGATATCGTCTGGGGTTTATTCAATCCTATTGTTGTGCTTTGTTCCGAATCCTTGTTCTTGGAATCTCCGATTCGACCGCCACCGGTTTCTAAGCTTCTTCGTCGTCCAATCGGAGAAAACTATCATCTGATATTTACAGATATCAACTTTTTAGACCTTTATAGATAGGTGAATCAACTAGTTATTGTACTGGGAGGAGTGTTGCTGTTCAATTATTTCAACGAAATCGGGGGCTTTTGTTTAAGTTTTATATTCGATTTTGTTGGTTCATTCACCTGTTGTTTTCCTCGTTGATCGGGTGGAGAAAGATATGTTGGGGGCTGGGTTTCAGTTGACTAGAGGGCGACACGGTGAGGACCATTTTTACAGCTCGACCAAAGCTCGTAGAGCCAATCAAAACCCTCAGCGCGTCGATCAGCTGCGTAGAGCTCAGAGCGACGTCTCTAATGGCCGATCCGATAATTCCAAAGAAAACCTCATGGCTTCCATGAACAGAGATTGCGATAACGAATCTGCTTCTCAAAAACTCGTTACCAACCTTGCTTCTGAGCCGCCCGGCTCATCGTCAAGTAATCTGGAGAGGTTTTTAGAGTCAGTAACACCAACCGTGCCAGCCCAGTATTTATCAAAGGTTTGTTCAACATCTCAAGTGAATTGATGCATCGTTTTCGGTAACTTCCGTTCAAAATTTGGATATCTCAAATCTCTTTTCGCGTCATTGTTCTAATGGTTTTCAAAATATCTGCAGACTTCGCTACGGGAAAGGAGAGCTGATGATTTCAAACTCCTGCCTTACTTTGTTCTTGGAGATATATGGGAGTCATTTGCAGAGTGGAGTGCGTACGGCACAGGAGTGCCTCTAGTTTTGAATGATAAGGATTCTGTTATCCAATACTACGTGCCCTCGTTGTCAGGCATTCAAATATATGCTGATACTCATGCCTTGAGTTCATCTCTTAAAACAAGGTAAACCTTCTGTGAATGTCATGTAGGGGCTTGTAGATAAAGTTTATTCCTATTGTTTCATCAATTGCTCAATAGCACATCGTTAGGACTGTTATGGATGAAGAAGTAACATCCATGGATATGAACTGGACCGTCCTATGTTGCTTGAAACCTGATTTCTAGATTGTCCCATCTTTGATCTTCAGATTCTGGTGGAAATTGAATTGATTCTTTTCTTCTCTCTGCGTAAAGTTTGTGTCTTGAAAGCCTTTCTCTGTCCATATGGAGATTAATATGTTCAGTTTTAGGAAGCCTTTTCGTTGCATTTGTATGCTCTGCTATGATTCATCTCTTTCTTTTATAATTCTTGAACCAAGTTCTTCACAGGATAGATTTTTTGTTTAATGTGGGATGTTATATGACCTTCTTATGGCAGGCGTCCAGGTGAGGATAGTGACAGTGATTTCCGGGACTCATGTAGCGATGTCAGCAGTGATAGTGAATCTGACAAGATTTCTGCTAGACTAGATCATATCTCATTGAGAGATCAGCACCTGGAAGATTCATCCAGTGATGACGGTGAACAGTTCAGCTCTCGAGGTCGCTTGATATTTGAGTATCTTGAAGGAGACCGTCCGTACATCCGCGAACCCCTGGCTGATAAGGTTTGTATGTTAGTTTTCTCGTGGATCCCCATATATAAATTGACGAAAGCTTCTGAAGAAACTAAGTACTCTATAAAGTCCTTAAAAACTAAGAAAACTTGATAGATATCATTGATCTTGTCTGCTCTTTCAAGATATTATCTTATGAGGTAGCTTATCTTGCAATAGCAAAAATTGCAATCAACTTCAGTTTTCTGTGTACACCAAAATCTCGAAGCTTTTTAACTGTGCTGTTAATCTTCTGCTATCTTCATGACTATTTTCAATGTTGCATTACAGGTCTCTGACCTTGCTGCTCAGTTCCCAGGACTGAAAACGCTCAGAAGTTGTGACTTACTTCCTTCAAGCTGGTTTTCTGTGGCATGGTATTGATCTTTCTACTTTGGCTGTCGTTTCTTGCTGCCAGTAAGCTCTTCATGCCTCTAAGAAACCATTATATACTTTGCAGGTACCCAATTTACAGAATACCCACAGGACCAACACTCAAGGACCTAGATGCTTGTTTCTTGACATATCATTCCCTGCACACACCGTTTGGAGGTAAAAAACGATATTATTACAAGCAAGCCTTAGCTTTACACGTTTGCAATTGTCAAGAGAACATGACTTTATCTAATCATCCCTACGAATTTTCACTAATCTGTTGTACTGAATCAAACATATTCCAATAAACCTTTGTCTAGAATATGATCATTTGAACATTGATCATCTTCACAACAAAAGTAGGTACTCTTCATCCTGCCATGGCCACCCTTCTAGCTCAACTCCAAGCTACTGTTTAATCGCATCGTTATAACAACTTTTTCTTATATATTTCTTTGGTAAATCTATTGACTACGTCCGGTTGTTGTAGGTTCAAGCAGTGCACAATCTCTGAACGTTCTTCAGCCAATGGAGACCGAAATGCAGACAGAGATTGAGGAGGGTAATCAAAAGATGACATTGCCTGTCTTTGGCCTTGCTTCATACAAGTTCAGAGATTCTGTATGGACACCTAACGTGGGCTCTGAGCATCAACTCGTGAACTCTCTCTTCCAAGCAGCAGACAAGTTGCTACGGTCATGTCATGTTGACCACCCTGACTTCTTGTTTTTCTGCCGCCGGTGACCGATTATAGCATAGCGTAAAGACAATTAAGAAGTTTCTATACGGAATAGTGAGATCAAAAGCCAAAAGACATGAACTTTTGAAGCATTTTGAGTGATCCAGATAGAGTTTAAGATAAAACTCAAGGTTTTGGATCATAAAACTGTTGAAAGGATTGGTCTCAGACTCGGTTTGTTTAACAAACGAGGATGTTGTATCTGTTAGTTTTATAGATATAAACGAATTTTGTTTTTGTTAGATCTCATGTATGTGAAACCAAAGGCTAATCCTTTTTTTCATCTACACCATGTTTATCTGCAATAAAAACTTTAGGAGTTCATCAAACGTTGATTTCCTTTTAAGATATGTGAATGTTCGACTACCAAAAGACGAGTTCTGAAACGAACTCAGCCCGGAACTGAGTTCCGGAACGAGTCAGCATCAGGAAATATGCCGGCGATCAATAGAAACCCTAATTCCGCGCTTTTTCCTCTCCGATTAATAACGGAAATCTCGAAATTAGAAACGGTTTAACAGCTTAACCGAGTAATATTGAGCTGTGAACCAATGGGCTTTACTTATGTGGGCTTAGTAATGTAGTGAATATATGGGCTTTTGAGGCCCATCTTGTTTTTAACTAAACCCTAAATTGAGGAGCATATATACCTTCTCTTCGCCACTTTGTGTCTCCGTCTCTAGGAGATTCCGTTTGATTCAAGCTCAGCAAGGTTAGTATCGTTTGATGCGTTTTTGTTATCCTTCACTCATCTGAGTCGTTTCAATTCTGTATATCATCGTTTGCTCTTGTTTTTTGAACTTAATCGATTCTCATGTTTTTGTTGATTGTTGATTTGATGAATGATTGGTGTTTACAGGAAGCGTAAATGGGTGAGTCAAAGGTTGTAGTTCCGGAGTCGGTGTTGAAGAAGAGGAAGAGAGAAGAGGAATGGGCTTTGGCGAAGAAGCAAAATGCCGAAGCTACCAAGAAGAAGAACGTTGAGAACAGGAAGCTCATCTTCAAAAGAGCCGAGCAGTACTCTAAGGAGTATGCCGAGAAGGTAACGTTTAAATCGTGGTTCTATGTTTCTGAACAATGTATCCGTGATATTTGCTTACTCTTTGGTAGCTAGATCCAAAGCGAAGTAGAATATTTATGCTTCTTTAGAAATTGATCTTGATGTGGGTTTGCTTTCGTCGCGTTTTTTTCTTTTTTTTTCAGGAGAGGGAATTGATCCAATTGAAGCGTGAGGCTAAGTTGAAGGGAGGTTTCTATGTTGACCCTGAAGCCAAGCTATTGTTCATCATCCGTATCCGTGGGTATGTTGTTTGTCTGTATTTCGACATTTTCATGATATGCCCATCTTGTTTACTTATCTATTGTTCCTGAAATTTGCAGTATTAATGCCATTGACCCAAAGACCAAGAAGATTTTGCAGCTTCTTCGTTTGAGACAGGTGTGTTTGCAGTGTTTATAGTAATTGTTTGTTGTAGAATAGTATTTGTGTTGAAGTGCCTGATTCTCTTTGAATTTCATCAATTGATAAACATCTGGTCTGACATTATGAACACTTCCTTGCAATGAAGAACACAGCTTTACCTTCTGTTACTAGGTTGTCTATATTTCTATCTTCAACAGAACAATAACAATATGAAACTTCCATGAAAATGTCTTGAGTTAGCTTGATTTGTCTGCCCTCTTGATCTTATAACGCTTTTGTATTTGTGATGGTTGTTACAGATTTTCAACGGTGTATTCCTTAAAGTCAACAAGGCCACCATGAACATGCTTCGCCGAGTTGAACCCTATGTGACATTCGGGTAACCATCTTAACCTAAACCCTAAACCCTTAAGTTGTTCTTTTGATTAAAAAATGTATTAACAGAGTGAATTTTCTTTTCCTTTCAGATTCCCTAACTTGAAGAGTGTTAAGGAATTGATCTACAAAAGAGGATTCGGAAAGCTCAACCACCAGAGGATTGCTTTGACTGATAACTCAATCATTGAGCAGGTTTGAATCCATTACTAAAACCTTGCCTCTCTTGATTACAAGTATGTAATATTGATGTTTTCTTGTTATAAACAACAACAGGGTCTAGGGAAACATGGAATCATCTGCATTGAGGATTTGATTCACGAGATTCTCACTGTTGGTCCTCACTTCAAGGAAGCTAACAACTTCCTGTGGCCGTTCCAGCTCAAGGCACCACTCGGTGGCTTGAAGAAGAAGAGAAATCATTACGTTGAAGGTGGTGATGCTGGAAACCGTGAGAACTTCATCAATGAGCTTATCCGTAGAATGAATTAGATGTTGTCTTTTTGCTCTCAGACTGCTCAGTTCCTTTTGTTATTGATTTTGATCTTTTTTTCTAAATTAAAAGACAGTTTTTTGAGACTTCAGTTTTGTTGTCTTGAGATCTTATTTTCTGTTATGAATACTACCGGTTTTCTTAAATAGATCTCTTTTAAGAGATTTTTCTCTTTTAAATTGTTTATTCTACAAGACTTAAATCAATTGTTGTCTTTGTATCAGGCTGCTTAAGGTATATTATATATCGAAATGATGAATCACTATATAAATATAAATCTGAAATATAGCATATGACTTTTAATTTGTTTTTTATTATAGTTTTGTAATGTAACTTGCATCAGTAATCTCTTAAAATAGTTGAATGAAACTATGTTTCAATTTATATTTTCGAATAATCAGTATATAGTCTATTCCTTAAACAAGAAGAATAGTCAATTTCATGTATTATAATAGGAAAAGAATAAAATATCAAAATTTATAGTTTCCTCGTCCTACACTTTTATGGACTATAAACATTTATTTTTCAGCATGTGTCCATATGCGTATAATGTATATATATTAATTAGAAATATGTACATGAACTTCAAATTATTAATAGAAGAATGTAATAATTGCAAGTGGGAACAAATACTCCTAAAAAAGTAAAAAGATAATGTTCATAAACTAAAAATAGAAAAACTATTATGTCCAAAAGATTAAACTTGATTAATGTATCTTGTCATATTTACGTATATATGTTATAATATAATGTATGTATAATATATTGTCATATTTAAGTATGCGAATAAGAACATCCCTCTACATGTAAGTGCTTTCGATTGTCTATACTTAAGTAGCGTTTCGTGTTCATATTATATATTTTTTATCGTGTATATATATATACTTACCTACAAATTCTCTTTTTCTCAGATTAAGTGGTGGATTGCATTTCATAAATTTCGAGGCAAGAATAGTTTTGTATACTAAGTATTTATTTTCATTACTAATTTAAAAATATAAGTGAATTGTGAACATTGTATATATCCTCGTGGTTTTGTTAATTAAACGACCCATGCTTTGGTAGGGATTTAAAGCTACCATAATTAAGCAATGTTTATGATTTAATTAACCCCAAAAAGCATGCCAACAAAATCTATTATATATATATATTAAAAATCTTGATTCATTATGACTTAAGAAGATTGCAGATCAAAGAGTACCTTAGATTTATCACAACAATGTCGTCTTATATACATCAAATATTGGGACAAGGAGCAGGTAACTTCATATAATCCATTCTTCTCCTGTAACTAAATTGGTTAAAATTAAAAGTAACTAAAGAGAAACACTTACTAGTTTTACCTTACTGTGAAATGTTGTTGTAGTTGCGAATTTATGTCTGTGGAAAGACAAGATAAACTCAGGCATAACCTTTGCAATGGCCACACTTTTTTGGTTCCTTTTGGAGATAATGGAGTCTCGGTTAATCCCCATTTTGACCACAGTTTTCTTCCTCCTCATGATCGTCTTGTTCCTCTGGTCTAGATTCGGACAACTTGTGTTTACTCGGTACTTACCAATATATCTGCAACATTTTAAGTTTAGTTCTTGATTTAGCAGAATGAATTTGCAAAAAAGATAATATGCTGTAATATATTAAACAGGAGACCTCCGAGTCCTGAAGAGATTAAACTACCAGAATCCTCAATTCAAGCCTTAGTTTCAAACATCGAGGGCTTACTCCGTAAACTCTACGGGATTGCGTATGGGAAAGACATGACGACCTTTTTCTGGGTGAATTTTCGCTACTCTATTTTCTAGTTTTCGAAGAAATTTCATGAATTCACAAATTTACTTCATTTGACAGACCATCTTTTACTTGGCTATCATAGACACTATTGGGAGCTTTATTAACTTACTCACAATTTTGTACATAGGTAAGATCGTAATCAACTAACCTGTGTTATCTTGTTCTTGCTTTGGTTTCTTGAATTAGTTTCTGATAACTGTATATATCATGGTTGCAGGCTTAGTCTCTTCAATGACACTTCCAGTATTATACCTGCAATTCCAAGAGGTCATTGACAGTTTAATCAAGATGGTATCAGAAGAGATGAGCAAGTTTTATGCAGTATTCAAATCCATGGTTCTTGATAAGATTCCAAGGGCTGCCAAGGTGGAGTAGATGATGTGAGTTGGACCGACTCTGGAATCATATATGCTATCATTATGAATTCAACTTATTTGATTTAGTAGAGATATTGTAATTTTCCAACTAGTGAAAAACAACATTTGAAAAAAAACCGAAACATAGTAGATTTAAAACCTCTAACAATATCCGATGATGCATGCAACACATAGCAAACTTACACGATTATACGGGTGGTCATAATCCGACAGGGAAGAGAAATCGAGACATTACCTCCCAGGAGGAATGCGACATCTCATTCCTTGAAAAGCAGCAGAAACCACACCGACCTCCAGTGTTCCTCCATGACTGAAATCTGGATTGATTTCTATTTAAGTCTTTTGAGAAAACATGCTGGTTTATAGGTGAAACTTTGCCGCAACTGCAAAACATTATGGCACCAGAAAAGCATAAAACCCGAGGACTGGGGACCAAGCTAAAGATCTTTTATTCAATTATTTTTTCACAAACATGGCAAGAACATAGAGAAATCTACTTTCCAAGCTGATGCAAGTTTTCTTACCATAAGCATTCCTTGACATTGACAATACGAATAGAATAAGTGAATAACACATCATAGCATACTGAATCAAATAGCAACTTTACATGTGTTTGGAAAAGTCACAGCAAGTGTGTATTATGAAATAACCTCCCCTTGTTTTTTCCTTATCTCTGTAGAGGATATATCCATCCGGAATTTTTCGGGTGGAATTGAGATAAACATATCATTTATCTCCTTTGGAATATCAATATCTTCAAGAACCTGTGAAAGGAAAAGGATGATTTAGAAGACGTATAATGCCATAAACAGGGCTCGAGAAAGTAATCTTGTTTTGCTCGAGACTCTAGTGGTTAGTGCAAACCTTAAATACACCATCTACATTGCGGCCACCAACAAGGAATGTGCAGCCTGTCCGTTTGCAATTACCAAGTATCTCCAACATCCTTTTGTAGCTTCCGTCATAGTACTTTGGCTGCAAGAAGTTAAAAATCTTATTCATTTGCAGTAACATGGAATTGGAAGATAACATAACGGTTTACAGGTCTTTGTCTTGCTGGGTTTTAAAACCCTGAGCTCTACACTTAACATTCAAATCTTATTGTGGCATTAAGTATCAAAAAGAAAATAAGGAAGAAGTTCAGTATTTACATACATTTACAAGCCTTGCTGCAGTATCAGCGCCAATTACAAAACCGCTTCCTGGGAAGAGTTCGGCTTTCTTGTAGAAGTATGGCTGATTTGAAACTATTACTGTCTTTCCTGTAAATCAAATAATAAACCAATAGTGAGTGAAAAATAAATCTAGCATACCGTAAAGACAAAGAATCCACCTACCTACTCCTTCAAATTGCTTGACACGGCGTTTAATCTCCTCAACTGAAAGCGGAGGTTTATCTGCATTTATTGCGGAGATTTCAAAACATGGATACCCGCCTCCACAAATACTGCATCATTGCAAAGGGTGAGATTGTATGCATTTTGTTTGAATGGAGAAAAGGGGCAATGTAGTGATTAAATCTATATTAAAGGCAGGTTTGCCTACCTCGTAGCAACTTCCAATAGCTTGAGATGACCATCATGTAAGGGGTTAAAAGAACCAGGAAGTATTATCTTCCTATCTTCACCCGATCGATATGCTTCAGCCAAAAAGGTAGAACTACATCATTAATGACAAAGAATGCACGTAGCATTGGTCACGTGACTGCAAACTTACCACCAGAAAATGGATAAACCTTAAAGCACAGGTCTCCATTTATAAGCTGCTCTAGTTCTTCTTCTTCGCTAAACTGGGTTTCAGACTTCTCAGGCACCTCAGATTCGGTCAAACCAGGGTCAAGTTTTCCAGAAACTTGGCACGCCACTGCCATAGCCTAAGACATGACCATAAAAAGGTTAAAGCACTCAGACTATGATGAGTCCCTCGTAGTACTGCTATTATAAAATTATACGAATTGAGGAAAAAAAAGAAGAAAAAAAAGTCAAGCCACTTATTAGAGTAACGTCTGCAGTTGCTTGTTTGCTAACTCATACTAATTCCGCAGTTTTCTTCTTTTCAAAAGAACGTTAAATCAGATGCTACATGCGCCAAGTCCCATAGGTAGAAAATTGCGTTAAAACACACCTGAATCAGTACGCAGCTTGCCACTTTATCTTCTTCCTCTCGGCTTCGTAGGTTCTAACATGTTAAACGATACAATAAATAAGAATTACCACTTGAACAGTTGACATTCAACACATAATGACATAAGCAAAACGGGAGAATGAATTTTGCAGTCACCTTTGTTAGAGTGACTGATGTTTCCCAGATCCTGTTGGATGTTCTCATTGACAAAAAAAACCTAATTACAGAATAAAAAAAACTGAGAACTAGAAAGCATAAGGCAGTAAGTTAAGAAATAAAAATGGCTACTTTCCGTGTTTTGATGATCAGGTTTACAACTTTTCAATAGCTTACATTTCAAGCAAACAATTTTCTCTTAAGAAAACAGAAAAACTAGTTGCATAACCTGTGTTCCCCCAATTTCGAGTGTGTAGTAGCCAATGTTCCTGTAAACCCCACACCAAGAACCGGGTACCCTATCCACCAGATCATGAAAACACAAAAATTAGACGAACCGAATGCCTATTCATGCTCGTATCTGATATTCCACGATTCTAATTCTGGATGATATGGAAGATACCCCAGGAATCAAAAGAAAAAAACAAATATTGCCGCTAACTAATACAGGGGAACTGTAACCTGGTTTAGACAGCTTAAGCGCACGATTATAGGCCAGAACAGCCATCTCCTTCGCAATTCCTTTGCTACAGTGTGAGCTCGGAACCTGAAACGGGAATAAGAAAGAGCAATTAGATCTGAGATCAACGGAAAGCAAAAATTACGCGGAAGGACTGCCACTATTTGAGCTTGAGAACAAACCCTGCCCAGTAATTGAACCATAGATATTCTGGAATACGGAGCTACAGCTTCAAGAAGCGTATTTGAAGCTCCAGGAACCGACATCAACCAACCTAAAGCCTGGAAGCAGTTCCAATTTCAAATAGACCGATGATACATAATCGCCCAAAGCACGCAAATCATAAATAATTCCACATATATAGAGTCAGAGACAAACCAGAGAAGCACCGCCGGAGAGGTATACGACAGCCTGCGTAGGTGATGAGTGAATCGCTTCAACGATGGTACGAACCGCAGCCTCGGCCATGGTTTGTCTTCCCCTGAGATCAGTCCCAAGCATGCCAAAGAAATAAAGAGTAAATTACATTGTTTCCTTTATTGCAACCAAATCCCTCAAAGTTATTTTACATAACAGTAAAACCCCAAGATTTAATAATTTACATATTTGACCCCCTCTCATCGGAGTCGCCGCCGTGAGCCCGTGACGGGATGAAGAAGCAGGTGAAATTGGGTCCACAGTGAGGTTAGAGTTAGGACACTATCCTAAACTACGAAAGATCACACTTTACATTTCACAAGTCCACTTATCGACAATTTATCGTATCACGATAACAAGAACCACGACAAGCAAGGGAAGACAAAGGCGTACTCGTGTCATAAACAATGATACCACCGCAATTACTGCTTGTAGCCGTTGGATTCACTTTACTATTTTGCCCTTTAAATCTGATCCGTCGATTTTCACCTATTGACTTACCAAAATAATGACCTTCACCTACCGATTAAAAACTACTATTATAATTTAAATACTACGAAATTAACATATACCTTTTAAAAAAAATTAATATTCACTCTTGAAAATAAATTCCTAAAAATAATACCAATTTTTTTGTGTTTTATATATTTATCAACTAAATTTAATAAAATTTTGTGTGTATATATATATTATGGATCTATGATTAGTCTTTTATCCATATAATTAATTAATGTACATTCATAATCATAGATATGACTAATCTTTTTTGTAAAAGAACTACAAATTAGTTGTTAGTTACAAGAATAATAATTTCAACATGTTAACACCAATGATTATAACTTTGAAAAAGTAATAATAGTCTTAATACCAATTATATTTATTTATTAGTTCAACAACTTTTTAATCTTAATAATCTAATATAAGTATATAACACATCAATAATCCTAGTATAATACAATCCAAATTGCTTCATACCTTTATGAGGTTATCCGGCAATTTAAAAATAATAATTTAATAAAATCAGCTGGCAAACACAAGATTTAATTAAGATCAAAAGTAAAAAAAATATGAGCTGTAATTAAATTGTTAATTATGAGTAAATGGTAAAGTAGTTGTAAAATAAAATAAAGAAAAAGAGAAGGAGCGTGAAGGGTTGAAATATAATATTAGTATAACAAATCATATAATATAATCTCCACCGTTAATTAGATCTAATCCCAATCACCAAAATTTACATTCTAATCCATTTTATTTACCAATAAATGCGATGCATGTGTATTTAATTACAGTGTGTAATTTTTGTGGGATTTCGTGTAATTTAAAGTATAATCAGAGATGAATTGGAAATATAAAGAGGATAAATATAAAAGGACAAACACTATTAAAATGTGACCCACATTGACATTTGACCGATCAATTAATTCACTATACACTTCAGTCTTCACCTTTAAAATGTCAGTCCAAAACAATGTTATACTATATTAGTATTACAGTACATTTCTAATATAATTATAAAGTTTAATTTATTTAATTATAAATTAAAATACTTAATTATATTTGTTTTTGTCCAAGTGAGTCCTCTTTTTTCTCACCTTGGTTATTGTTGATTCTCTTTTCCCAAAGCTCCTTTAGGTCCAAAAAACAGAGACACTTCTTTGCCTTTTGTTTTTTTTTTCTTTCTTCTTCTTCAACAAAGAGTATCTTTTTGCACTTTACTCCATCGCCATCACTCTTCTTCACACTCTCTATCTCTTCTCTTTGTACAGAGACTCTAAAAGCTTTGATCTTTTTTCATTTTCTTCTTTGGAAATGTTGGTGTCTTTGATCGTCTTTATTGCTCTTCTCTGCACCACCAAACCCCATGTGAGCAGCTTAAACGACGAGGGTTTTGCACTCTTGACGTTTAAGCAGAACATTCACGAAGACCCTTTAGGATCTTTGAGTAATTGGAACTCATCTGACGACGATGCTTGTTCTTGGAACGGTGTAACTTGTAAAGAACTTAAAGTAGTGTCTTTAAGTATTCCAAGGAAGAAGCTTTACGGTTCTTTACCTTCTTCTTTAGGGTTTCTCTCCAGTCTCCGTCACTTAAATCTCAGAAGCAATAGGTTTTATGGGTCTTTACCTATTCAGCTTTTTCACCTTCAAGGACTTCAAAGTTTGGTTTTGTATGGTAACTCCTTTTCTGGGTCATTACCAGACGAGATCGGTAAACTTAAGCTTCTTCAAACCTTAGATTTGTCACAAAATCTCTTCAATGGAGTTTTACCTTCTTCAATTAAGCAATGCAACAGACTAAGAACGCTAGATGTCAGCCGAAACAACCTCTCCGGTTCTTTACCAGATCGATTTGGCTCAGCTTTTGTGTCTCTGGAGAAACTAAACCTCGCTTTTAACCAATTCAATGGCTCAATCCCTAATGACATTGGAAATCTCTCTAATCTACAAGGTACTGCTGATTTCTCTCATAATCAATTCAACGGTTTAATCCCTCCTGGTCTTGGTGATCTTCCTGAAAAAGTTTACATTGATCTCACTTACAACAATCTCTCTGGTCCAATTCCTCAAACTGGTGCATTGATGAATAGAGGACCAACAGCTTTCATCGGCAACACAAGACTCTGCGGTCCGCCATTAAAGAATCTTTGCTCTGGAACTGAACTCGGTCTTAACTCCTCTTACCCTTTCATCCCAAGCAACAATCCACCTGATGATGCAGACAACAACACAGAAACCAAACAAAAATCAACTGGTTTAAGCAAAAATGTCGTAATTGCCATAGTTGTTTGCGATATAATCGGTATCTGTCTTGTAGGCTTACTTCTCTCTTACTGTTACTCAAGATTTTCTTCTCGTAACGACGAGAATCAGTTTGGATTCGAGAAAGGAACCAAGAAAGCATCAGAATGTCTTTGTTTTCGGAAAGATGAATCAGAAACGTTATCAGAAAACGTTGAACAATGTGATATCGTAGCTTTGGACACTCAAGTAGCGTTTAACCTTGAAGAGCTGCTAAAGGCTTCAGCTTTCGTTTTGGGTAAAAGTGGAATAGGTATTGTGTACAAAGTCGTTCTTGAAAACGGTCTTACACTAGCCGTTAGACGATTAGGAGAAGGAGGATCTCAAAGATTCAAGGAGTTTCAAACAGAAGTTGAAGCTATAGGGAAACTAAGACATCCTAACTTTGCTAGTCTTCGAGCTTATTATTGGTCTGTTGATGAAAAGCTTCTTATTTACGACTATGTACCTAACGGTAACCTGGCAACAGTCCTCCACGGTTAGTTCCTTTCCTCTCCTCTTATCTCTTCTCCTTTACATAAGTAAAGTCGTTGACTTTGTGCATTGCAGGAAAGCCGTTGACTTGGTCTGAACGGTTAAGGATAGTGAAAGGGATTGCGTCAGGATTGCTTTATTTACATGAGTTTAGTCCCAAGAAATACGTTCATGGAGATTTAAAGCCAAGCAACATTCTAATTGGACAAGATATGGAGCCTAAGATCTCAGATTTTGGATTAGCACGTTTAGCTAACATTGCTGGAGGATCATCTCCAACAATTCAGTCAAACAGAATCCAAATCGATCAAAAGGCGCAAGATAAACAAACAAATCATCATCATAAGAGCATATCATCGGAATTCACTGCTCATTCTTCGTCTTGTTCATATTATCAAGCACCGGAGACACTTAAGATGGTGAAACCATCTCAGAAATGGGATGTGTACTCTTATGGCGTGATTTTACTGGAATTGATTGCAGGAAAATGTCCTGTAGTTGAGGTAGGAACCTCGGAAATGGATCTTGTTCGTTGGATTCAGTTATGTATTGAAGAGAAGAAGCCATTGTGTGATGTTCTTGATCCTTGTTTAGCTCCTGAGATAGATAAAGAAGAAGAGATTGTTGCGGTTCTTAAGATTGCAATGAGTTGTGTCAATAATAGTCCAGAGAAAAGGCCTACAATGAGACACGTGTCTGATTCTCTAGATAGATTGCCTGTTGCCAGCAGCGATTGAGAGATTCAGATATTTCAAGCTTTGCACAGAGTTCAGACACATTAAGCTTGTAAGTTACCATGGAAATGGTGTTCTTGTTAGGTAATGTAATTGCAGAAACATGTCTTGTTTTGGCTTTTGTTTACTTCTAACTGTTCTTTTGGTGGTTTATTAAGCTGCTTCTCACTTCATAATTAAAGCTAACGACTCTTCCATTACATCAAATCTTGCACCAGAAAATGGAAATTACAAGAAACAGAGAAGAAAGCTTCGATTTAAAACCTTAAAATGGAAGTAAAGCTTCATCTCTTCTTGCGATTCTGAGCCGCTTGACGTTGTCAACGAACTCCCTATCAATTTACAGACATGTTAAAATGCTAAGTAAGTTTGTTTACAAAGTGTTTAACTTTTTGTTAAAGAGCTTACTTCCATGGAACATCTCCAACATTTCTCCAGATGCCTTCATTGTCTCTATAGACCAAAGAAAACTCAGATTCATCTCGAAACAATCTTAAGCCCGACACAGTCTGCATCCCTGCAAAGTTTCAAGACGATAAAGATCATTAATGTGGCAAAAATTTATAGAAAAAGATTCAGAAACACCTTACCAAACATATCTTCAAGCTGAAGAGCAAGATTTGAGTAGCCTCCTTGATCAAGAACACAAACTTTCCGGCCTACCACTAAACCATCCATATTTACCTTCACATAAGCCAGATTTCCTCTGCTTTCAACACCATTTACTTCTACTTCGCTGTAATAAGTATCTTCACTTTTCACCTGCGTGTTGCTGTAACCAGGTTGCGACCAATCTATGAGTGTTTCATATCCATCCAGACCTATCACTTTGATTCACAGAAAATGTTACAAAACTGAAAAGAATGGTGTTAGAAAAGTAAAACAAAACCAAAGAAACTAACTTTGTTGCGACTGGTGGTAAGTTTCATGTTGTAAGGTCCTAAGGCTAAGTCCTAAATCGATGACACCACCACCCTTCTTAGTCTTAGAGTAATAAGTACGGAACTTTGAAGACTCCTGGAAAAGGTCTTGTGTGTTTGACTCCATTGATGCTGTTTTAATCAGTTTACACCTTACCAGAGAAGAAGGAAATGAGATGATCAGATTTATAGCAAAGTAGCTGAGACTGAAAGTGTCAGAAAAGTACAAAGAGACATAATTGTAGACAGTGAGGAGACAGAAGACAAGAAGAACCCATTAACAATCACAAAAAGATTCAGTTTTGTGGTCTCTTTGTTGGGTTTCTTTTTTGCTTTTTGGTTTAAGGTATGGCGAGCTGACCCGTTAGAGAGATTTGGTTCAGATTTTGTTTCCTCTAGACAAACCTGCAAAAGCCCTGAGGTTAGTAAAACCACACAAGACATATCTCAATTCAGTGAACTCTGTCAGAACATGACTCAATGTTGCTTATGAGAATGAGAATGACAAATAAAGATGATAAGAAGCAGCTAAAGTATGGTCTTACTCTTCACTTTACCTGATGATATAAATCATAAATGCAATCTCTTTCAAAAAGACAAGTCAGTTTTGTCTCCTTAACTTTCTCTCCCACGCCTTGTCTGGTTAAATGTAGGGTTTGTGTGAAATGTGGATCCAAGACATAAACTACACACATGGGATCCCTGTCTGTACGTATGTTCCCAAAACATTGAAAAACTTCAGAACAAAATCTAAGTTAAAACTGTAAATTTAAGATATAGAAGATGCAGCCAGCAAACGGTAAAAAAAACAGTATCCATTGAAAATGTAATGTAAAATCCCATGAAGCAGTACTAATTCCTTATTCTCTAATTACTCACACAACACATTTTTAACATTAAAATCCATAAAATACCAAATTAACATGAAACCAAGACTCTTTTCTTAATGCAAACAGATTATAAATGAAATAAAAAAAAAGGTATTATATATTTATCTGATTAAAACCCATCCCTGGGTTTTTTCTTCCAAAATTGTGTTTTCATCTTCCCTTTGCTTAGCGTCACAATGGCTGTGAACTTCTGATCTGTTGAGTCATGTTCTCTGCTGGAAGCTTAGAAGTAGAGCCATCAGGTAACACCATGCCCTGTGGCACTCCAGCCATTGTCTGGTACTGTGCATGTCCCATAGGTTGTGTATAATATATCGGCGAATGTGCACTATCTGTGTATTCATATCCATAGTTGGGGTTCCCAGCTGAGCTTGGAGCAACAGACTGAGGTGGGTGATGAACCTGTGAATACGCCATGAATTGTTGACTTGTAGGAATTTGGAGCATCTGAGCACCGGCTACACCAGAGGCTGTTGTGTAAACCCCACCCTGTCCCATCTCAGGTGTGCCACTAGATACAGCTCTCATATGGTTGTAAGTACCTCCTGATGATGCAACAGTACCATTAGGAGGTGGAACCATCATGGTGGGATTGGGTGGTGCCATTTGATGGTTAGAAGGGACAGACCCTGGTGGTTCACTCACACTACCAGATTGTGGCACAGGCATATTGTAGGGTGGTGGTTGCCTAGCTGGGACTGGAGCAGTGACGTAGTAAACAGGATAAGGCTGCTGCTCCAAACCTGGGTGCCGGTGAAAGGGCTGCTGCTGTGAAGGGTAAACCTGGATATAAGTCTGGACCGGAAGGCCGCTAGATGGATGGTGATGCATGTATTGAGGTTGAGCAGTGTGTATGAACTGCTGCTGCTGTGGCTGCCCCTGCTGTGATTGTGCAGATTGTTGCTCGAACTGGGGGTGTCGGATGAAGCCTGGGTCTTGATTCTGGACTAGTAGTGTACTTGGATCAGATGGATTGATCATACCAGTAACTAAGGTAGTACCAGATGGCATCTGAGAAATTGGTTCTTGATAAATTGAAGGTCGTTGGTGGGACATTGGGTTGTTCATACTGCTGTCACTGAGGCATTATAGCAAACACATGGAGACCACATCAGAATTTGAACAATCTAGCTCTAAAGAATTGGGGATACCATGAAATGAAGCACACGGAGCTCTAGTTAATTATGAAAAGAGCAGCAGGATATTGAAGAAAGTACCTGCAAACGGAATTGGGTGATGGCAGCTCGTGTCCACCGCTATTTGATTTCAGTTGTTGAGTCTGCGGAGGGGGTAGATTCTGCGGCTGCGAACGTGGAGTCGGTGGTTTTCTGTATCCAGCAGCGACACCGTGTTCGGATCTCTCGTCGTCAGAGAAAACCCTCGTTTGAAACTCACTTGAGACGTTTGCGGTACTTACTGGGGCAACAGGAACGGAGATTGTCGCGGGCATCGGCGGTGGTGACGAAATTGCAGCAAATCCGTCGTCCTGCTGATGCTGGAGCTGTTTATTCCCCGTGGCGCCGACGTTGATTCGTGCGAACTGTTCTTCAATTCCCAGCCTCTGATCCTGCATCGTCCTAACCCCACCGGGTTCCTCTACATGGACACGAATCGGAGGCAAATTGGCAAGCGACGGAGAAGAAGAAGTTGACCCAAAAGACGAGGACGTATCCAACATCGGAGAATCAGGTAAGCAGTTCACATCTTGCCCTCCTTGCTGCTGCTGTTGCGGGGGAGGCTGCTGGATTTGTTGCTGCTGCTTAGCGCTTTTAACGGAACCCTCTTCATCTCTAACGCTTGAATCGAGATTGTTTCCGTTATCTCCGCTATTAGAGCGAATACCATGAGTATCATCCAAACCAAGCAAACGATTCACGTTGGTATCAGAATCAGAAAATCCTCTATTCAAAAGGCCAGCGCTGTTGAGAGCGTTAAGGAACCAATCGTCGCTCTTCGCCGAACTCTCAAGGATCTGACCCATCGACTGAGTAGCTTCTGGCTTAGAGACGAAGAGAAACAAACGCAAGCGCGACGGCTTGCTAGAATTGGAAGCGGAAATTGTACGTTCATACTCCTCGATCATATTATCGAGATCTTCATCAGTTGTAACGGAGATGAGCGAATCCAAGTCTTCGCTAGGTAATTGATACTTGAGAGTAAACGAACGACCGTTGAGGAGGGTGTTTGAGAGACGCGCAAGGAGAGAAGAGAGAGAGGTGTTACGATCCACAACCACGATGCGAGTGTCGCCTCCCATATAGCAAAGAGACTTATCATGCGGACGAGGTAGAATATGACCACCGTAGCTGCACATAAGACGGAGTTTAGAAGAGGCGGCGCTTCCGCCGCCGGGAAGAGCAGGAAGATCATCCCAGCCATCAGTGGTGC
>KE151134.1:648446-659240 GCA_000411095.1 Aethionema arabicum
GGAACAGTGACGGAAGGGCCATTTCGCGGAATTTTCATAGGTTAAGAAATGTTTTGGGTATAAAAATAGGTTGGGGGTTATCACACGAAATCGTGATAGGTTGGAAGCCAAAACATAGCGATCCCATAAATAAATAATAGATTCAATATGATGTGGGCCAGGGAGAAGCCCACTCATCCGCGTATTCAGTTATTACTCCAACTTCCCCCCTACATCAATTTTCAATAAAATAAGTTTGGTCCGTTTCTCAACCAGTTGTCTTTGTAAGATATATTTCCAACAAATTAATTTAAAACAAAAAAGGATATTTTAACGTATGCTATTATTTAATTTTTGTATGCAGCAAATAGTGCAACAACTAATAATACTAACAATAAATAACGAATATTACGTTTTGATAGCTCTTTTAGATACACAATTATTAATTACACACTTTGATTAAGCCAAATTTAATCTAGAAGATTGGTTGGTAAAGCAAAACCAAAAGAAAAAAAAGGAGGAAAAAGACGGTTCTTGTTAGTTGAATTGCGTGCTTAACATACTATTTTCTTTACTTAACCATAATTCTCAATTTTACACATCTTCCTTTTTTCGTCTTTTAATTATATATAAAAAAAATTATAGTTACATGAGCAAAAATTGGCAGCAAAATAGATTAGTAGTAAGTCATTTATTCTGATTTTTTAAAACATCCAAGTTCAAATCTATTAAACAATAAATGATTGCATCTAATTTGTATTTCGGTTAATGAAATCGACTTATAATCTATTCGAAAAAAAAAATGAAAAAAAAAATGTATCAAATATGTGTTCAATTTCCATCTTTTTCTCATATCTATATGCTACAAAATTTAAGTTATGAATGGAAAATAATGCATCTAAAAAAGATAATTTTTTGTATCTGTATATAATATATAGTCCATTTCATATTTTGAAAAGAGAAGCCTAACACATAAAAAACCCAAATTTAGTAGAAAAGCCCAATTAGGTATATTTTAAGTTCCATCAGGCCCATATAAATATCTAGATTGATTGAAAATACGCACGCGGTCACAAGTCAACGGTCAACTTATCTGCACTCGGTCTCCTCTAACGCATTATATTTTCACCTAATAATATTCAATTCTCTGTTTCAAAGCCAAGTTATTTTCAAATCTAATCTTTCATCACCATCTTCGTTTTTTTTTCATAAACCGTCAAAATTAAACTCAAACGCGTCTTCTTCTTCTTCTTCTTCTTCCTCTGTTTCTGTTCTCATATAAACTCAATTCCTCTCACACCATCTCTCCATTCTCCACATTTCCATGGCTTTCATCGCATCGTTTTTCTCGTCTCTTAAATTTTGGGGGAAAAATTCTCAGGTTACTCTTCTCCACTCCTTTTTTAAATGTTTTTTAAATTCAATTTTGATTAGTAAAGTCAACTGTAATGTTGTTTAATGATACAGTGTCCTTAAGACACCCCAATAATGGCTGGATTTGTAGATTTGTTCACAAACCCTTCTTTTTCTAAAAAATCAAATTCCTACTTCGATTTTCTTTTGTCTTATACTAAGAAATCTGACAAATTCTTTTGATCTCTTTTCTTTCAATTTCATGGGATTGAGAATGAGTTGCATCCCATTACTAGTAATTACCCAATTCGAACCCATTTTTTTTATCTCGATTTAAACCCTAACTGGGTTTTGTGTGTGTTTTCTGTTTTCTGCAGCAGGAACCGGAGAGAGGGAGGATACAAGAGATAGATTTGGGGATGTTTACAATAAAGAATCATGGAGGAAGAGTTGCTTCAAAACACAAATATGATTGGATCATACTTGTGTTGTTAATGGCGATTGAAATTGGATTGAATTTGATAAATCCTTTTTATCGATTCGTTGGAAAAGATATGATGACTGATCTCAAATTCCCTTTTAATGATAACACCATTCCCGTTTGGTCTGTTCCTGTAAGTATATTATATATACTCTTCTTCTTCTTCCTCAAATCTTTCTTCAAATCTAAGTTTCAAAACTTACTTTTTTTGGACCTGTTTTCATCAGCTCTACGCAGTTGTTCTTCCGGTTATGATCTTCGTCTGCTTCTACCATCGGAGGAAATGTGTCTTTGATCTTCATTACAGCATTCTCGGTACATTAACAAAAGATTACAGTAGTTCCATTAAATGACTAGAAATCTCATATTTTCATCACACATGTTAACTTAATACTTCAACTATCGTAACAACTAATTTAATACTGGTAGTTAAATAAATCTCTAATCTTTTTAAAATGTAGTAATTTGTTATACACGGCATTATGTTTGTTAGATTCAATCACTACATTGTTATCAAAACAATCAAGGTAATGACCTCAACAGTTTTGGTAACAATTTAGTGATTGTTTTAGATTCTTATTGGAGGATTTACAAAAATACACTTTTCGTGGGGTTTTTGTAAAAAATACACAAAATAATCAATAGATACCAAAGATACCATTATTTCTATAATTAGTGTATTCTTTACAATTACCCCTTGAAAATGTGTATGTTTTGCAAATTCTCTTGTGTTTGATTGAATGTGTACTTTTCGTGGGGTTTTTGTAAAATTACACAAATTTATCAGTACATACCAAAGATACCATTATTTCTATAATTTGTGTATTTTTACAAATACCCCTTGAAAATGTGTATTTTTTTGTGTGCAAATTCTCTTGTTTTTGATTGAATGTGTACTTTGCGTAAGGGTTTTGTAAAAATACACAAATTTATCAGTATATACCAAAGATACCATCATTTCTATAATTTGTGTATTTTTACAAATACTCCTTGAAAATGTGTATTTTTACAAATACCCCTTGTAAATGTGTATTTTTTTGCAAATTCTCTTGTTAGAATGACTGTTTTGTGGTTGAAACTAACTGATTGAACCACAATAAATACCAATTTACCACATTTTAAAAAAAATTGAAGATTTGCTTAACTACATATAAACAAATCAAGAATTAAATCACTATAGTTGTTGCAATAGTTGAAGTATTAATCTTAACATTTCAAAAACACTAACGATTCAAAATCTCTTAAACTGTACAGGGTTACTCTTCACAGTGTTGATAACCGGTGTAATAACCGACTCAATCAAGGTCGCGACCGGTCGTCCCCGTCCCAACTTCTACTGGCGATGTTTCCCTGACGGTAAAGAAGTATACGATGCTTTAGGAGGAGTTTTATGTCATGGAGATCCAAGTGAAATAAAAGAAGGTCACAAAAGTTTCCCAAGTGGACACACATCATGGTCATTTGCAGGACTTGGTTATCTCTCACTTTACTTATCAGGAAAAATCAAAGCTTTTAATGGAGAAGGACATGTAGCTAAGCTCTGTATTGTGTTTTTTCCGTTATTAGCAGCTTGTCTTGTTGGGATTTCACGTGTTGATGATTATTGGCATCATTGGCAAGATGTGTTTGCTGGAGCTGTGATTGGTCTTATTGTTTCTGCGTTTTGTTATAGACAGTTTTACCCTTATCCTCATCATGATGAAGGATGGAGTCCTTATGCTTATTTTAAAGCTGCTGAAGAAAGAGGAAGAGAGGAGATGAGAGATTCTTCGTTGAGGACTGTTTCTTTGCAGATTGATTCGAGTAATAATAGTTTGGAGAATATGGAATCTGGTGATGCACGTTGATTGATTTTGTTTTTTTATTTATTGTTGAATGTTGGTATAAAATTAGGTGAAACAAAGTTCGACTTTTTTATACATTTATGACGTTTGGAAGTAAAGATTTTTCTTTTTGTTTGTAATTGGAAAATTTTGATTATTCCGTTATTTAATTAATTTTGGGTTCTTTTAACTAGTTGAGGTTAAATGGGAGAATCTTTGACTTTCTAATTGTATAGTTGTAAAGTTGGTGTGGGATTAGTTTTTTTTTTTTTTTTTCATAACCCGATTTATACAAATTAAATACATAAATCATATTATTGGAAAGTTGATGTTTTTAGATATGAAAAAAGAAGTTAAAACTTAAAAGTGGAAAGAACTATATCACATGTGTTCCGACCAATGAAATTAATTAATGTGTAGATATGAAATTTTGTTTAAATTTCTAGATTAAAACGGGTTTGTAGTACATACAATAAAAAAAAAATATTCGACTTTTACACATTAATGACGTTTGAAATAAAGTTTTTTTTTGTTTGTAAATGGAAAAATTTGATTACCCCATGATTTAATTACATTAAGGTTCTTTTACCAGTTAAGCTAAAATGGGGAATCTTTGACTTTCTAAAAATGTAGTTGGAATTTGTAAAGTTGGTGTGGAATTGGTCAACGTGTCGTGTACATTTGAAGTTTTGTTTAAAATTAATTTATTAATTATAAGAAAAACGAAAAAAATTTAAACTTTAATGGATTGGAATTCGGAGTTTGCGGATGTAAAATAATGACATTTACATGACATCCCAAGAAAATTGGAGTGAGAAGTTGTTAACAATGGAGGGCGATGCAGCACCAGCAGTTCCTATGGATTCCGGCCAAGCACGGCTTAAGGAGCTTGGATACAAGCAAGAACTCAAGCGCGATCTCTCGTACGTATCTCTCTCTATCTCTCGTTTGAATCTCGATTAATTTTTGAATTTTGGTCAATTTCGTTGAAAAAACATTTGTAGGGTCTTCTCCAATTTCGCTATCTCCTTCTCCATTATCTCTGTGTTGACTGGGATTACCACTACTTACAATACTGGTTTGAGATTTGGTGGTACCGTTACTGTTATCTATGGCTGGTTTGTTACTGGTGGATTCACAATGTGTGTTGGCTTATCCATGGCTGAGATCTGTTCCTCTTATCCAACTTCTGGTGGTCTTTATTACTGGAGTGCTATGCTCGCTGGTCCTCGTTGGGCTCCTCTCGCCTCCTGGTTAACTGGCTGGTACTCTTCTTCCCCTTTCTCAAATCAATTTCGGAACAAATGTTTCTCTGATTCTTAATTTGATTTTCCCCAATCTTTGCAGGTTCAACATTGTTGGTCAGGTATGATCTGAATCTCACTTTTAGGTGTTTGTTCTGTGACTAAAATTGCTTGGATTAGGGTTTTGCAGTGGGCAGTGACGACGAGTGTGGATTTCTCATTAGCTCAGCTGATTCAAGTGATTGTGCTTCTCTCCACCGGTGGTAAAAATGGCGGTGGTTATGAAGGATCTGATTATGTCGTCATCGCCATCCATGGCGGTCTTCTCTTCATTCACGCACTTCTCAATAGTCTCCCTATCTCCGTTTTGTCTTTCATTGGACAGATTGCTGCTGCTTGGAATCTACTCGGTATAATATCAATAATCTCTGCAACTTCTTTGTTTTCTCTTCCGATCAATTTCGCTTATAGATTAGAGGATTTACAGGCGTTTTGGTGCTCATGATTCTGATCCCATTGGTTTCCACTGAAAGAGCAAGCACTGAATTCGTATTCACCAATTTCAACACTGAAAACGGCGTTGGGATTTCAAGCAATGTTTACATCTTCGTTCTAGGGTTACTCATGAGTCAATACACTATAACAGGATACGATGCATCTGCACACATGGTGAGTTTTTTGGATCACAAAATCTGAAATTAGGGTTTGTTTGTTTTGATTGATTCACCATTTCTATATCTTGTAGACAGAGGAAACAATCGACGCAGATAAGAACGGTCCCATAGGAATCATCAGTGCAATTGGTATATCGATTATCTTTGGTTGGGGTTACATATTGGGGATAAGCTACTCAGTAACAGATATACCTTATCTTCTTAGTGAAAACAATGAATCTGGTGGATACGCCATTGCTGAAATCTTTTACATAGCTTTTAAGAATCGGTTTGGTAGTGGTACTGGAGGAATCATATGTTTAGGTGTTGTAGCAGTTGCTGTGTTCTTCTGTGGAATGAGTTCTTTAACTAGTAATTCTAGGATGGCTTATGCTTTTTCAAGAGATGGAGCTATGCCAATGTCGTCTTTATGGCATAAAGTTAACAGAAATGATGTTCCGGTAAATGCAGTTTGGGTCTCAGCTTTGATATGCTTCTGTATGGCACTTACTGTAAGCACTTTCTTCACTCTTTATCCTCTTTACTTAGTTTTTGAGATGGTCACGAAAATTTATGTTCATTTTGTCGTCGCTGGTTCAGAAACGTATTGCTACTGATGTGGTTAGAAACTCGTCGTTAAACTGTTGGTTTAGCCATTGCTAGTTCAGAGTCGCGTTGTTGAGAAGTGTCGTCGAAACTCAGCGTTGAACCGTCACTGAACTATTTGTTTAGCCGTAGCTGGTTCAGTGACAAGTTTTGTTTCGATGATTAAAAAGTTAAATGCTAGAATCTGAAGTGATCCAAATTTAAATCGTTAGCTGCTGAAACTCGTAGTTGGTTCAGTGACAAGTTTCGGCAACATGTTTTGACGATGAAAACTTAATAGCTAGATTTTTTAGTGATTCAAATTTTAAATCATTAGCTGCTGAAACACGTCACCGAACTAGCGACGGATAAACAAACAACATTTCGTCACCAGCGACAACTAAAAAAACCAACATTAACCATAACTCGTTGCTGAACTCAGCGACGCCCAAACGAACAAAAACGTTCTCTTTTGGTTGCTGTGTTTGATAAATCAAATAAATTTCTTGTGAAATTGCAGTCATTAGGGAGTATAGTGGCGTTTCAAGCAATGGTGTCAATTGCAACCATTGGACTATACATTGCATATGCAATCCCCATCTTCATGAGAGTGACTTTATCACGGAACACGTTCGAGCCAGGACCGTTTAACTTAGGGAGATATGGTGTGGTGGTTGGTTGGGTAGCGGTTTTATGGGTTGTGACCATTTCTGTTCTCTTCTCTCTTCCTGTTGCTTACCCAATCACAGCTGAAACACTTAACTACACTCCTGTAGCTGTTGCTGGTTTATTGGTTATTACGGTGTCGTATTGGGTTTTAAGTGGTCGTCGTTGGTTTACTGGTCCAGTTTCTAACATTCTTGCCTGATAAAGGCTCATTGATATACGTTGGTTTATACTCAGAAATAAAGTTAATTCTTTGTGGTTGGTTTCATTTATGGTTTTTGTACAAGTTAAGGTCCATGGCTTTAATTGTATTTTTTTTTTTTACTAGGCTTTAATTGTATTAAAAACTGAAATAATGACAATGACCTATTAGCTAGTACTATATGACATTATTTTTTAGTACTATCTTCATAAATAGAGTAACCAACTTAAAAGTTAAAACTCAAGGTACATATAGATCTGAAACCTATTTGTTAAATGGAATATTCGAAAAGAATCTTAAAGGAAAAAAATACGCTAGAAGGAGGGTTCGAACCTCCGACCTTGTGGTTAACAGCCACACGCTCTAACCAGCTGAGCTATTCCAGCTTTTGTGTTATTAATCCTCTTTAATTAATTTTATAATCATAAACGTAACCAGCAAAACGAATGGGTTCAATATCTTTCTTTTTTAACATTGAAATTTATGACCAATTAAACTTAATAAATATGTAGAGAAAGTATTCTTTTTAACGATTTTCAAGCCGTTAAAGAACCAAGAAAATGTTTGAGTAAAAATGCATAGGGTCGTGAATTATATATTTAATCGTGACTAATTGCTTTTTTATAATGTATTGGGTCCAAAAGCAATACAACTTGCGCGCTACAATACAGAGAACTTTACCACTAGTACAGGTTTTGTTAATTGCAGAATTAGGACTTGTTTTTGAGTATTAAGTAAAAAAAGAGCAGCTTTTTAACAGATCTTAAAATCAATACTCATATGAAGAACTGCAAATTCCCAGATTTGCTTCATTGTTTTTTTATACAATAACAACAAACAACATTTTTGCAAACGCAAATTCTAGAGGAAGACTTCTACTTTTTTCATACATTAAAATTTACATTTAGAGAAAACCGTGGAAAATTTGAAACACAAAAGGACTTCTCATTCCTCAAAAATCAAAATATATAGAGAGAAAACACCATTAATTGAATATAAAGAAGATAGAGGAGATCAAAAACACCCTCCTCGAATCTTCTTCTCTTTCTCTTCATAGGAAAGGGGGAAAATCAATGAGATGCAGATGCAGTGAGAACTTTTTAGTGAAGAGAAAACCATGAAATCAAATCACCTCCAACGCGCTGCTGCGCTTGGGATGCGCATCCATCACTCACTAATTTAGATCTACATAAAGGACAGTTGAAATTGAGGTGTTGGAGCCAACCTTCTAAACACTGTTTATGGAAGACGTGTCTGCAGTCCAGTTTCCTCACTTCTTCTCCTGTCTTGAGAGATGAAAGACAGACGACGCAATCGGAGGCAGATTCATCGGCGTAGCGGTAGGAGAAGAGACGATTAAGGTTTAGTTGGTCAGCGAGGACGATTAGGTTAGCGAGTCCAGAAGCTACGGAGGTAGAAGCATCGTCAACGTGAAGATGAGGAGTTGAGGAAGCTGAGATCCGGAGGAGAAAAGCGCGGAGGTTGTTGAAGAAAGTAGCGATTACAGCAAGAAGAAGGAGAGGGATGGAATCGGAAGAGACATCTGAAAGCTGACCTTGTAACCCCATCTCTGCTTGTGCTAGTTCGTGTATGGCTTGATGAGAAATTGGAATTTAGGAATTTGCTTTTTTCTGCAGATGCTTCCTTCGCTTCTTTATATGAAGAAGAAGAAGAGTCGGAGGAGAGAGAAAAAGAGAGAGAGAGGCCACGTGTTGTGGGACCCACTTTGCTTTGTTTTTATTAAGCCTATCACGATTCCGTTCCATTCATTCACGCTATTTCTCATCTTCATACAACCACCCCAATACTTTCAATTTATAACAAATATACCCCAAATAACTTATTATTTCTCAAATTTCCCCCCAAAAACCATGTTGATGAAAAATAAAGACAGTCAAAAGTGAAGTTGGTATTTGAATTAGTGGTCAGTTATCTTACACACATCAGCCACACAAAGTCACAGGTCACGAGTAAATTTGTTTTTTTATAAATTTAAAATCTCAAATAAATATACAAATTTTTGCAAATAATTCCAATATCATTAATATTGTGATTTTCCTAAATTATTTATAATCATACTCTGAAAAAGTATATAATTTGAGACAACTTTCATTAGTACAAATAAAATAATCCTAAACTAATAAAAAAAACAGGGTGTTTCAAATCTGACGTTAATATAAATAATAGTCGGCTTGATTTAACTAATAATATAGTAATAAAAATAATAGATATCGAATCAAAGTAGCGACTTAAAAAAATGGAATTAGTAAAGTGTAGAAGAATAGAGAAGGTTTCAATTATATTTATAAGAGTAGATTAAATAAAATGGAATATAAAAATGAAATGGACGGTTTGTTATTGTTCTTAATTAACAACTGACAGGGAACCAACTAATTAAGTAATAACATAAAATAAAATAGAAACTAATATTTGTGGAATTGATGAAGATTTTCGCAGGATCCTCGCCTTACTTATCGTGTCCCCTCTCATGACCCATTTTGTCGACTTAATTAAATTCTAATTATTGATCTATATTTCCATTGTAATTATAAATTTTATTATTTTATTTTTTTATATTCAAGAATCTTTGATTTATCAAAATTTACATCGTTAAATATATAGTATCATTGTTGTTATTCGATAGATGAACGTTTAAAGTTTTATATATATAGTAAGATCTTGAGAGAATTAGTTATATGCACTTTAGAAGAGATGTTTTAGGTATATACACATTTGTAGTTTATTTTTTTGTTTTATACACTCGTTTATAACATCGTATAACATTTTATATTGATAAATAACAAATATAATATCTCATAAATTTTTTCATAATAAGTTATATGATACTTTATAACATCTTATAATACGATTGAGTGTATAAAACAAAAATAGGGTCTGTAAAAATATAATTCACACAAATACTTTAAGATTTTTAACATTTGAAACTAGGTTAAAATAAAAGGATTTTTTTTACAAAATAATATGTAGTTATACTAATTTGGTTAATTATCTTTATTAAACTGATATTTGTAAGCTTTCATGTAGCTATACGTTACTAACACACTTAATTTTGGTTGGACCGTTTTATTTATCTTATAACAATATAAAATTAAAACGGCCGACTTGTACAGCATTTTGTGGTTAGAGTATAAAACACGTTTGAGAAGAGTCCAATTAGTAAAGACAAGTAATTATCAAAAGTTACTTAATTGAGTTTAATTACTCCTTAATTAAAGAAAGTGATTACATAAGAGAAGAAAAGTCACGCCGTCCAAAAAGATACATAATCTAATGGGAATCAAATCCAAATAAAGACAAAGTTGATTGGGATTAAAATGTCTAATTATACTTAACTTTATTAACCAATCATTTATAACCACATCCACTCTTCTTTCACATAACCCTAATTTGACCTCATTGTTGTAAACCACTTCTCTTCATAAAATACAAATATTGTTCCTTTATAATTCATAAAATACTTGGTCTGCATTTTTGTATAACCTTTTTATGATTCTAAACACAAATTTGTTCTAAAGTTCATCGGAGTTGTGATTCCAAATTGATTTTTGTTATAGCAGTATGCATATGATTTCTTTTATCCGTTCTATTCAGAAAGTTATGAATATCTATGTTTTAGTATCCATGGATCTCTGATCTGTTTGTAATATTAACTAAAAACATACATCATAAATTATATTTTTCATAATATATATGTTCGATATATTTTTTTATGTGTCATGATGCAAGCAAAATTTCGTTTGCCTAACAAATCATAACCATAAAAAATATATATATATATATATATATA